>JAPXFY010000022.1:68092165-68142165 GCA_030674185.1 Monoplex corrugatus
ACAACACAAAGGTTCTACCTTTCATACATATAAACAAACAACAACAAGAATAGTAACAACACAAATGTTCTACCTTTTATACATATAAACAAATAACAACAACAGTAACAACACAAAGGTTCTAAATTTTATACATATTAACAAACAACAACACAAAGGTTCTACACTTTATACATATAAACAAACAACAACAACAGTAACACCACAAAGGTTCTATCTTTTATACATATAAACAAACAACAACAACAGTAACAACACAAAGGTTCTACACTTTATACATATAAACAACAACAACAACAGTAACAACACAAAGGTTCTACATTTTATACATATAAACAACAACAACAACAGTAACAACACAAAGGTTCTACATTTTATACATATAAACAACAACAACAACAGTAACACCACAAAGGTTCTACATTTTATACATATAAACAAACAACAACAGTAACAACACAAAGGTTCTACACTTTATACATATAAACAACAACAACAACAGTAACAACACAAAGGTTCTACATTTTATACATATAAACAAACAACAACAACAGTAACAACACAAAGGTTCTACACTTTATACATATAAACAACAACAACAACAGTAACAACACAAAGGTTCTACATTTTATACATATAAACAAACAACAACAACAGTAACAACACAAAGGTTCTACATTTTATACATATAAACAACAACAACAACAACAGTAACAACATAAAGGTTCTACACTTTATACATATAAACAACAACAACAGCACCACAGAGGTTCTACACTTTATACATATAAACAACAACAACAACACCACAGAGGTTCTACCTTTTATACTTATTAACAAACAACAACAACAGTAACACCACAAAGGTTCTACACTTTATACATATAAACAAACAACAACAACATAACAACACCACAAAGTTCTACATTTTATACATATAAACAAACAACAACAACAGTAACAACATAAAGGTTCTACATTTTATACATATAAACAAATAACAACAACAACACCACAAAGGTTCTACACTTTATACATATAAACAAACAACAACAACATAACCACATCACAAAGTTCTACACTTTATACATATAAACAAACAACAACAACAGTAACACCACAAAGGTTCTACACTTTATACATATAAACAAATAACAACAACAACAACACAAAAGTTCTACCTTTTATACATATAAACAAACAACAACAACAACAACAAAAACAACAACAACAACAACAACAACAACAACAACAACAACAACAACAACAACAACAACAACAACAACAACAACAACAACAACAACAACAACAACAAACAGAAACGTTGTACCTTTTATACAGATGTAACATATCCTTCTTTTGAATCTCATAAGGGAGAAGATTTTGTGTGTAGACATCGATACGTTTAAGGAGTTGTTCCTCCAGCAATTGCAGTTGTTGTAGCTTGAATGTGGACGTGATGAGTTCAGCAAAAATGGCGTGCCACGTCATCAAAAACGTCACAGTCAACAACAAAATCGCTGACGTCATGGTGGAGGTTTCTGGGAAATGCTGCCGAGAAATATAAACCACGCATCATTCTTGTTATGGCGTTATTCTTCGAACTCATTCTGGCACAGCCATGAACTCAGGATCTAATGTCTTGAGTTCGATTCCAGCCTGCAACATTAAAAACTGGCCCATCTTAATGTTTACGTCATGCTGGTGGTGTCAGTTTAGTGTTTCATAGGTCCACTGGCCTGTTGGCTGCCCATCTTAATGTTTACATCATTCTGGTGGTGTCAGCTTAATGTTTCATAGGTCCACTGGCCTGTTGGCTGCCCATCTTAATGTTACATCATTCTGGTGGTGTCAGCTTAATGTTTCATAGGTCCACTGGCCTGTTGGCTGCCCATCTTAATGTTGGCATCATTCTGGTGGTGTCAGCTTAATGTTTCATAGGTCCACTGGCCTGTTTGCTGCCCATCTTAATGTTTACATCATTCTGGTGGTGTCAGCTTAATGTTTCATAGGTCCACTGGCCTGTTGGTGCCCATCTTAATGTTTACATCATTCTGGTGGTGTCAGCTTAATGTTTCATAGGTCCACTGGCCTGTTGGCTGCCCATCTTAATGTTTACATCATTCTGGTGGTGTCAGCTTAATGTTTCATAGGTTCCTCTTTCCCCTTTCCCCATTTCTAGACCTTGCCAGTGCCTAGGGTTTTGCGCAGGCTTCGGAAGTCTGTCAGGTAATTGCTGGAAGATTTGGGTGGATCGCATATGGAGTTTTCCGACTGCAGTGAATCCCTCTTGAACAAACAACAAACAAAACAAAATATGACTCATAGTACATTACACATGATCAGACTTTACATGTATAACTGTAAGTGCAGCAGGATGAACTCAAACTATCAGGTGGGCTGACCATATTCTATCAATATCATCATCATCATCATGTGTCCTGCTGCATGGCGTTGGCGACCATAGACTACCAACCATCTCTGTCTCTTGTTGCCCCTAGCATCTCCCCCACCTCCTCATCCCCAGCCATTCTGCAAGTCCGTCCAGCATTCTCTCCCTGGGTCTACCTGGTGCTCTCTTTCCCTCCAGCTTTCCCGTTGTGACCAGGTGCTTCAAATCCTCCTTCCTCATAAAATGGCCTATAAATGTTGCTTGTCTTTTCCTAATCTTCCTTATGAGTGATCTACTCGTGTCTGCCTCCATCAAGACTGTCTCGTTTGTTTTCTTTGCTGTCCATGGAACTCTCAACATTCTTCTGAGAAACCACATTTCGGCTGCCTCAATCTTGCTCTGGTTTTGCTTGACTGTCCACGCCTCACAACCGTATAACACTATTGGTTTTATATAACATTCAAGAACTCTCTTCCTGATGTTAATTGATAGGCATTTGTTGGTAAGAATGCTTTTCATCTTCTTGAATGCTGTTTTGGCTTCGCCGATTCTGCCAGCTATTTCTGATGTGCATCTGCCGTCTGATGAAATGATCGTTCCCAGGTATTTGAATTTATCAACCTGTCTCAAGGTTGTGCCATTTGCTGTTATTTTGCATGAGGGGATTTCATGTTTTTTACTGATCACCATGACTTCAGTCTTCCTGCTGTTTAGTTCCAACCCCCTACCTTTGCTTTCTCTTTCTAGTATATTCACAAGGTTCTGTAGGTCCCTTTCACTTTCTGCAATTAGCATGGTGTCATCTGCGTATCGAATGTTGTTTATCATTTTTCCTTCAACCTTTAATCCAGGGTCTTCCTCTAGGTTTCTCATGATGCTTTCGCTACAAAGTGAAAACAGATCTGGTGACAAAACACAACCTTGTCTGACTCCTCTTTTGATGTTTTGGAAAGAGCTTAAATCGTTTTTTATTCTCATTGCAGCTGTTTGTTCCCAATACATAGTTCTGATTATTCGTAGATCTTTTCCATCAATATTGAGTCTTTCTAGTTGGTTGATCAATTCTTCATGTCCTACCCGATCGAGAGAGAGAGAGAGAGAGAGAGAGAGAGAGAGGAGAGAGAGAGAGAGACTGACAGACAGACATAAACAGAGAGACAGACAGAGAGAGAGAGAGAGAGAGAGAGACAGAGAGAAAGAGAGAGAGAGAGAGACAGAGAGCGAGAGCGGGAGACTGAGAGAGGGAAGATATGAAAACGCAACAGAACAGAAGAAAAGAGAAGAGTAGAGAAGAGAAGAGAAGAAAAGACAAGAGAAAATAAAGAAGAGAAAATAGAATAAAAGAAGTGAAGAGAAAATAAAGAAGAGAAAATAAAGAAGAGAAAATAAAGAAGAGAAAATAAAATAAAAGAAGTGAAGAGAAAATAAGAGAAGAGAAGAGAAAAAGAAGAGAAGACAAGACAAGAGAAAATAAAAGTAAAATAAGAGAAGAGAAAATATAAGAAGAGAAGAGAAGAGAAGAGAAGAGAAGAGAAGAGAAGAGAAGAGAAGAGAAGAGAAGACAAGACAAGAGAAAATAAGAGAAAGTAAAATAAGAGAAGAGAAGAGAGGCAAAATAATTTCCCAAGGCGATAAAAATAAGCTGTATGCATGCTTACTCGCCATCCCGCCCCCTCGTGTAGCTCTTACTCCACAGCAAATTACATCACCCAATCTATATCTACACTATTTGAACAAGTCAGTCAGTCATTGCTGGGCATGTTCAGAACATATGGACGATGTAAATAACCCTGAGGTCACAGGTGAGGAAGGGGAGAGAACTCTCAACTCTTTTCTGGGCGTTATGATCACAACCACAAAAGTATGAAAAGATATTAAACAAAAAGTTCCAACCAGTCGCCGTGGTGTAGTAGTTAACGCAACGGACTACAAATTGGTAGGTTGTGGGTTCAAATCCCCTTCAGTCCCTTCAAAAATCATTGTGGGATTTTTCGACTCTAACCGGTTCCTACCCAGAGTTGGGGGTGTGCTATGGGCTCATTGGGAAGACTGGGACTACACAGTCCAGCCTCATCCACTTCACGAATGCGTCATTGAGGGTGTTGCTCAAATCTTCTGGCAGCACCGCGGGTGTCTGTATCTCTCGCGCCTGGTTGACGCCAGGATGTGTTGTGATGGTGGGCGTAGAGCGCAGCCCTGTCGCGCGGTCTCAACCCCAGAGGGTGGAGGAGATGTTGAGGCAACAAGAGATAGTGACAGATGGAAGGCCATGATCGCCAATGCATGCAGCAACGCACTTGATGATGATGATGAAGAGACAGTGCGTAAGACTGTATTGAACATATACGGGTGAATGGACCAGCAAGACAGAAAACAAAAGGAAGAAATTAAAGAAAGCAAAGGAGGAAAAAAGAAACAAAGAGAGTGACAGAAAAAAGGAAATTTCTAGCATGAAATTTCCAGAAGGTGAGGATACTATTCATACTGAAAGATTCACCCGGGCATCCCCAAGATGGTGAAAAGTCCGTCGGGAGGAACATCTCTGTAGAGATTTTTCAAGGGGTGTGCTTGTATCTCACATCGTGGAAGTCCAAGCATTCAATAAGGTGCTTTAAGCCGAGTGGCTCGTCACATAATGTACACACTTCTCACAAATCATGTGGGAACTTGGCACCGTGGTGTCTATTCCTAATAATCTCAACAGTAAATTCATCAAATGATACAGAAAACAACTGAGGGGTGCATACATCACCTTGTTCCAGTCCTACTGTGCAGTTAAAACAGTCACCTTCTGTCTTCCTTCAAATCTAACTTGAAGGCACACCTTTCTGTCCAGCAATGATATCCCCCTGTATGTGCCTTCACCCTCTCTTTGTCCACCTCCCCTCTCTTTGTCCACCTCCCCCTCTCTTTGTCCATCTCCCCCCTCTTTGTCCATCTCCCCTCTCTTTGTCCACCTCCCCCCTCTCTCTTTGTCCATCTCCCCCTCTTTGTCCATCTCCCCTCTCTTTGTCCACCTCCCCCTCTATCTTTGTCCACCTCCCTTTCTTTGTCCAACTCCCCCTCTCTCTTTGTCCACCTCCTCTCTTTGTCCACCTTCCCTTCTCTTTGTCCATTTCCCTCTCTTTGTCCAACTCCCCTCTCTCTCTTTGTCCACCTCCCTCCTCTCTTTGTCCCTCCCCCCTCTGTCCACCTCCCTCTCTTTGTCCACCTCCCCTCTTGTTCTTTCCTCTCTCGTGTATTTTGTAAACCCCCCCCCCCCCCCCAGTTTTTGTCATTGATAGTGGGTGTTTTGATGAACGATGAGAGTGCACGCTTTGAATTCATTTGTACATTAAGAGTTCAGGCCGTGTAAATGTCATTATTTATTTATTTTTGTTTTTGCGAGCGTGGTGGCATCAAAGCGTAATAATGCTTTTTAGCGTCCATGGAGAGCCTAATATTAGAGCAGGTAGGATTACTATAACACTATATGGCATACAAATGTAGTTTTGAGAAAGAAAGAGAGAGAGGAGAGAGAGAGGGGAGTGTGAGAGAGAGAGAGGAGACAGACAGAGAGAGAGAGAGAGAGACAAAGAGAGAGAGACAGAGAAAAGAAGAAGGAGAGAGAGAGAGAGTGAGAGAGAGAGAGAGGAGGGGACAGACAGAGAGGAGGAGAGAGAGAGAGAGACAAAAGAGAGAGGAAGGAGAAGGAGAGAAGAGAAAGGAGAGAGACGAGAGAGTGAGAGAAGGACAGAGAGAAGGAGAGACAGGAGAGAGAGAGACAAAGAGAGAAAGAGAGAGAGAGGAGAGAGAAAGACAAAGAGAGAAAGAGAGAGGAGAGGAGGAAGAGAGAGAGAAAAGAGAGAAAGAGAGAGAGAGGAGAGAGAGACAAAGAGAGAAAGAGAGAGAGAGGAGAGAGAGAAGACAAAGAGAGAAAGAGAGAGAGAGGAGAGAGAGAGAAAAGAGAGAAGAGAGAGAGAGAGCGAGAGAGAGAGAAAGCAGAGAGAAAGAGAGAGAGAGGAGAGAGAAGAGACAAAGAGAGAAAGAGAGAGAGAGGAGAGAGAGACAAGAGAGAAAGAGAGAGAGAGGAGAGAGAAAGACAAAGAGAGAAAGAGAGAGAGAGAGGGAGAGAGAGACAAAGAGAGAAAGAGAGAGAGAGGAGAGAGAGACAAAGAGAGAAGAGAGAGAGAGGAGAGAGAAAGACAAAGAGAGAAAGAGAGAGAGAGGAGAGAGAGACAAAGAGAGAAAGAGAGAGAGAGGAGAGAGAAGACAAAGAGAGAAGAGAGAGAGAGAGAGAAGAGAGAGAGAGAGAGAGGAGAGAGAAGAAAGAGAGAGAGAGGAGGAGAGAGAGACAAAAGAGAGAGAGAGAGAGAGAGAGGAAGAGAAAGAGAAGACAAGAGAGAGAGAGAGAGGAGAGAAGAAAGAGAGAAAGAGAGAGAGAGGAGAGAGAGACAAAGAGAGAAAGAGAGAGAGAGGAGAGAGAGAGACAAGAGAGAAAGAGAGAGAGAGGAGAGAGAAAGACAAGAGGAAAGAGAGAGAGGAGAGAGAAAGACAAAGAGAGAAAGAGAGAGAGAGGAGAGAGACAAAGAGAGAAAGAGAGAGAGAGGAGAGAGAAAGACAAAGAGAGAAAAGAGAGAGAGAGGAGAGAGAAAGACAAAGAGAGAAAGAGAGAGAGAGGAGAGAGAGACAAAGAGAAAAGAGAGAGAGAGGAGAGAGAAGACAAAGAGAGAAAGAGAGAGAGAGAAGAGAGAAGAGAAAGAGAAAGAGAGAGAGAGACAAAGAGAAGAGAGAAGGAGAGAGAAGACAAAGAGAGAAAGAGAGAGAGAGGAGAGAGAAGACAAAGAGAGAAAGAGAGAGAGAGGAGAGAGAAAGACAAGAGAGAGAAAGAGAGAGAGAGAGAAGAGAAGACAAAGAGAGAAGAGAGAGAGAGGAGAGAGAAGACAAAGAGAGAAAGAGAGAGAGAGGAGAGAGAAGACAAAGAGAGAAAGAGAGAGGAGAGAGACATGAAAGGGGAGAGAGAAAGACAAAGAGAGAGAGAGAGAGGAGAGAGAGACAAAGAGAGAGGAAGAGAGAAGAAAGAAGGAACAAGGACAAAGAGCAGAAAGACGAGAGAAAGCAAAAGGAAACCAAGAGAGAATGAGGGAGAAAAGACAAAGAGAGAGAGTATAAGGAAGAGAAGAGGAGAGTGAAAGAGACAGACAAAGACAAGACAGAGAAAGACAAGACAGAGAAGACAAGAGAGAGAAAGAGAGAGAGAAAGACAAAGAGAGAGAAAGAGAGAGAGAAGACAAAGAGAGAGAAGAGAAAGAGAGAGAGAGAGAAGTAGAGAGAGAGAGAGAGAAAAAGAAAGAGAGAGAGACAGACAGACATACAGAGACTTCAGACTTTTATTTAAGAAAGGCCATAGCCCTACTGAAGGGGTGCTTATAAGCACAATGAAAATAATCAGATATCCTATCATAGGATTAACAATTAACAACAAAATAAACATATTACGATAAAGCAATTTCCCTGATTGTAGCTGCTTTGAGCGGGAACAAACCAAAATTCTTAATATAATCAAAACGAGTTGAACACATTAACAAACACAGTTTAAACATATTTGGGCATCTATAATACTTTTGAGGGATAAACCTTGAACGGATTTCATCTAAAGCTGGACAACACAGGACAAAATGTATTTCGTCTTCTTCAGCTTACATACATAAGGGACAGAGCAAATCACACTCTCTGTGTTGCTTGTATCCAATTGACGGACTTTCAAAGTTGATAGACCGAGTCTAAATTTTGCTATTGTTTTTTTTTCAAATTAATGTCCAGATCAAGGCTTATGTATGGTTTAACACTGTGAAAATCTATGACAGTTCTGTAAAAATCATATCTTCCACTTGTCTGTATATGGTCATTCCACTTTTGCCATCTACAATCAATCAGTCTTTGCCGAAAATCACGAATAAACTGTCTCTCATAGCCAGCTCCTTGGAAAAACCAGACATCACCAAACCCATATTCATTCAGTCACATACGTATACTAGTTACCCAATTCTTCTTACCTTTAAAATCTAGATCAAGTAGCATCTTACAAGATTTTTTTCGGCAGTCAATTGTCTTCTATGTGCAATAGTTTTAACCAAAACTAAATACATCGTAGAACTGAATGAACAAACAATGGGTATCTGTTTGTTTCTCCGTATACTAAATCATTAGATGTGCGCTTATCCAGTCCTAAAAATCTTTTCAAAGCAAATAAGTGTACAGCTTCACAATGCATAACTGCCTTATCTAATCCCCAAATTTCTGCTCTATACAGCAAAATTGGCTGTATTTGTGAATCAAATATTTTGACAAGCAAATCAAATGAATTATTATTCAATATATTCAATCTTTTCATCATACACATCAATGCATTTTTGCCCTGCTAGCAATATCTTTACAAGCCAGAGTAAAACTCAAACGTGTAGAAAAATAAATTCCCAGGTACTTATAAGCATTTACAACAGGCATAACTATATCATTGTACATCCATCTCTCTCTAACAGCTAAGTGTCCTCCCTTTCTAAACACAACAACATTACTTTTGTTCAAATTTACCTTAAGAAGCAAAGAAGTTGCTGCTCTGTGTAGAGTATTTAACTGCCTCTGGAAACCTACAACCGTTTCAGATAACAACAGCACATCATCTTCCAACAAAACAATAAACAATTCCGACAAATCATGTGGAAATTTGGCGCCATGACGACTATTGCTGATAACCTCCAGAGAGAGAGAGAGAGAGAGAGAGAGAGAGAGAGAGAGAGAGAGAGAGAGAGAGAGAGAGAGAGAGAGAGAGAGAAAGACAAAGACAAAGAGTGAGACAGAGAGAGAGAGGGAGAGAGAATGAGAGAGACAGAGGGAAAGAGAGAAAGACAAGAGACAGAAATGAGAGCGAGAGAGAGAGGAAAAGACAGAAAGACAAACAGAGAGATGAAAAGACAGAGAAGAAAGAAAGAAAGAGAAAGAGAAAGAGAGAGAGAGAAAGACAAAGAGTGAGTGAGAGAAAGAGAGAGAGAGAGAGAGAGAGAGAGAGAGAGAGGAAGACAAGAGACAGAAAATGAGAGCGAGAGAGAGAGGAAAAGACAGAAAGACAAACAGAGAGATGAAAAGACAGAGAAAGAAAGAAAGAAAGAGAAAGAGAAAGAGAGAGACAGAAAGACAAAGAGTGAGTGAGAGAAAGAGAGAGAGAGAGGGAGAGAGAGAGAGAGAGAGAGAGAGGAAGACAAGAGACAGAAAATGAGAGCGAGAGAGAGAGGAAAAGACAGAAAGACAAACAGAGAGAGAGATGAAAAGACAGAGAAAGAAAGAAAGAAAGAGAGAGAGAGAGAGGAGAGAGAGAGAGAGAGAGAGAGAGAGAGAGAGAGAGAGAGAGAGTGAAAGACAAAGAAACAGAGACAGAGCCAGAGAGACAGAAGAAAAAGACAGAGACAAAGAGAGATGTACAGAGACAGAGAGAGCGAAACACAGACAGAGCGAGAGAGACAAGCGAGAGGTGGCTACTCACCTGAAGGGTTTGCACCGGGATGATTGAGGGTTGTTAGCGATCTGTTAGTGTAGACCAGGGGGTGTGACAGCTGCAGGGAGGGATTAAATAATTCTCATTTTCTGCCAGCATCACAAGTCACAAATCTTCGATCCCGACAAGCTGACTGTATCGACACACATAACGGCATACAACAGTCGACTCTGTACTTCCTATGACGTACACACAACACTGAATTGTAAAAAAAAAAAGGGAAATCACTGATGCACGTAATCCTTTATTCTATCGATCTTATTCCTCAGTGTGTCTGTTGTGTTATTGGACAGAAAAACTGTCAAACCATTCTTAACCCTTTGACTCCCGCATCCTGCGTGCATCAGCATCCTGCATTGCCAGCCATAAGAGCAAAGCAAACACGTAACCCCTTGACTCCCGCATCCTGTGTGCATCAGCATCCTGCATTGCCAGCCGTAACAGCAAAGCAAACACTTAACCCCTTGACTCCCGCATCCTGTGTGCATCAGCATCCTGCACTGCTAGCCATAACAGCAAAGCGAACACTTAACCCTTGACTCTTGCATCCAGTGTGCATCAGCATTCTGCATTGCCAGCCATAAGAGCAAAGCGAACACTTAACCCCTTGACTCCCGCATCCTGTGTTCATCAGCATCCTGCATTGCCAGCCATAAGAGCACATCAAACACTTAACCCTTTGACTCCCGCTTCCTGTGTGCATCAGCATCCTGCATTGCCAGCCATAACAGCAAAGCAAAAACTTGAATCATTGATTCCCTCACCCTATCCACCAGCTTCCTGCGAAAACTTTTGATTCTCTCACCCTATCCACCAGCTTCCTGCAAAAACTTAGCCTTTTGATTCACTCACCCTATCCACCAGCTTTTTGCAGGAAGATGGCGGATAGGGTGAGGGGATGAAAGGGTTAAGTTTTTGCATTCGGTGGGTAGGGCGCGGGAGTCAAAGGGTGAAAATGTTCTTTTTTAATGAAAAAGATTTGTTACAGAAAATCCTGTATTTGTCCTTTCCAAGATGTTGTCACGGCCATTTTGTTCAAGGCCCAGCCGACTGCGTAAAGCCATATCAGGGCTATAACAGTTTCAAAACATACACAATACTTCAACTGGACAGAAAAAAAGAGGAAAAAGAAAATTGAAATACGCATATGAATGCATTCACGCACATGATCTAAGGAGATGCCCCTGGCATTGACCACTCCGTCCAATTTATCGCACAGGGGATTTAAAGAACAAAACTGATACAAATTGAAACATAACTAAGGACTCCACATATTAAAACAACTCTTTGGCCAAAATTTGGAAAAGATCCACCCACAGAAGGCTAAAAGAAATATTGCTTACACATTGTAATAACAGACATACACGGATACAGACACACACTGCCCTCCATTGGATATAAAACAATCCGTCCCCCCCATAAAAAGATGGTCAAACCATAGAACAACATGTTTTTTTTCACTAGAAGAAAGTTCTATTCTTAAGACTTTTCTACATATGGAAATATTAACAGGAGTGTGTGGATACCTGTGTGTGGTGTGTTGTGTGTGTGTGTGTGTGTGTGTGTGTGTGTGTGTGTGTGTGTGTGTGTGTGTGTGTGTGTGTGTGTGTGTGTGTGTGTGTGTGTGTGAGAGTGTGTGTGTGTTGTGTTCGGTGTGTTGTGCGTGTGTGTGTGTCGTGTTTGGTGTGTGTGTGTGTGTGTTTGTGTGTGTGTGTGTGGTGTGTGTGTGTGTGTGTGTGTGTGTGTGTGTGTGTGTGTGTTTGTTGTGTGTGTGTGTGTGTTGTGTGTGTGTATGAGAGAGAGAGTGTGTGTGTATGTGTGTGAGTATGTGCGTGTGTGTATGTGTGAGCGTGAGCGTGTGTGTTTGTATGTGTACATGTGAGTGTGTATGTGTGTGTATGTGTGCCTAAAAGCTTCTGTGTGAGCGTGTATGTGTTTGCACATGTATGTTTAGTTTCTGGAAAGAAATGGTAACATTTGGGCAGTTTGACCATCTTGTGTTCTTTTTGATCTGTTGTCTTTCGGCAGCCGAGATGTGGTTTCTCAGAAGGATGTTGAGAGTTCCATGGACAGCAAAGAAAACAAACGAGACAGTCTTGATGGAGGAAGACACAAGATAATTGATAAAGAAGATTAGGAAATGAGAAGCAACATTTATAGGCCATTTTATGAGGAAATGGGATTAGAGCGCCTGGTCACAACAGGAAAGCTGGAGGGAAAGAGAACACCACGTAGACCCAGGGAGAAAATATTGGACGGACTTGCAGGGCGGCTGAGGACAGAGAGGGTGGAAGATGTCATCATCATCATCAGGTGCCCTGCCGCATGGCGTTGGCGATCATGGACTTCCATCTTTCTCTATCTCTCATTGCCCCTAGCATCTCCCCCACCCCGTCGTCCACAGCCACTCTGCAAGTCCTTCCAGCATTTTCTCCCTGGGTCTACCCGGTGCTCTCTTTCCCTCCAGCTTTCCCGTTGTGACCAGGTGCTCCAAATCCCCCCTCCTCATAAAATGGCCTATAAATGTTGCTTGTCTTTTCTTACTCTTCCTTATCAGTGATCGACTTGTGTCTGCCTCCATCAAGACTGTCTCGTTTGTTTTCTTTGCTGTCCATGGACCTCTCAACATTCTTCTTAGAAACCACATCTCGGCTGCCTCAATCTTGTTTTGGCTTTGTTTGTTGACTGTCCACGCCTCACATCCGTACAACAGTATTGGTTCTATATAACATTCAAGAACTCTCTTCCTGATGTTAATTGATAGGTATTTGTTGGTAAGAATGCCTGTCATCTTCCCGAATGCTGTTTTGGCTTGGCCGATTCTGCCAGCTATTTCTGATGTGCATCTGCCGTCTGATGAAATGATCGTTCCCAGGTTACTTAAACTTATCAACCTGTCTCAAGGTTGTGCCATTTGCTGTTATTTTGCATGAGGGATTTCATGTTTTTTACTATTCAAAATGACTTCAGTCTTCCTGCTGTTTAGTTCCAGCCCCTTACCTTTGCTTTCTCTTTCTAGTATATTCACAAGGTTTTGTAGGTCCTTCACTTTCACTTTGGAAGATGTGCTTGCGGCAAAAAGGGATAGATACATATGGAGGGCCATGATCGCCAACGCCATGCGCCAGGGCACATGATGATGATGAGATGTCTTTCTGTTCTGAAAGCCTCCAACATAGAAATGTGAAGAATACTGTCTTTCACTTTTACAGGGGACACTACTTATAAGAATACACCACCAATTGAAAATGATGCGCCGCAAATTCATGTTTCGCTTCCCTTTTTGAAAGTCAATGAAATCTTCATTGTGGTAAAATCTATTACATTCATATGGTATAATCAATCATATTGTTATTGTTGTTTAAAGCCCAGCCGATTTCGTAAAACCACATGAGGGCTAAAATCGTTTCAGAACGTATAACACTTCAACAAGATAAAAAAAAAAGAATATTAAATACACATATCAATGCATTCGCGCACATAATCTAAGGACATGCCCCTGGCGTTGACCATTCCGTCCAATTTATCGCACAGGGGATTTAAAAATACACCTGAATGCAAATTTAAGCATAGCAAAGGACATCAAACCATATATAAAACAGGAATAAATTACCTAAAATTGCTTCCGCATATTCTCACCTCCCTAGAGCCAAAAGTGCACTTAATACGTGTACCCAGTTATCAATTCTTAGAAAAATTATGTAAGACTTTATCGAACACATACAGGTGAATGGACCAGCAAGGCAGAAAATGATAGGAAGAAATGACAGAAAGCAAAGCAACAAGGCAAAAACAGAGAGAGCGACAAAAAAGATGAATTCTAGCACAGATTCCAGAAGGTTTGATACTATTCATACTGAAAGAGCCCCTGGCATCCCAGGGGAAATCAGTCATATTCAGGTGATATAATCAATCGTATTCAGTGTGTACTCAATCATTATCAGTGTGGTATATAATCAACCATTTCAGTGTGGTTATATCAATCAATTTCAGTGTGGTATAATGAATCATTTCAGTGTGTATAAATCATACTCAGTGTGGTATAATCAATCATATTCAGTGTGGATATAATCAATCATTTTCAGTGTGGTATATAATCAATCATATTCAGTGTGGTATGAATCAATCATATTCAGTGTGGTATAAATCAATCATATTCAGTGTGTATAATCAATCATATTCAGTGTGATATAATCATCATATTCAGTGTGGTATAATAATCATCATATTCAGTGTGATATAATCAATCATATTCAGTGTGTATAATCAATCATATTCAGTGTGGTATAATAATCAATCATATTCAGTGTGGTATAATAATCAATCATATTCAGTGTGTATATAATCAATCATATCAGTGTGGTATAATAATCAATATTCAGTGTGTATAATCAATCATATTCAATGTGATAATAATCAATCATATCAGTGTGGTATGATAATCATCATTCAGTGTGGTATAATAATCAATCATATTCAGTGTGTATAATCAATCATATTCAGTGTGGTATAATAATCAATCATATTCAGTGTGGTATAATAATCAATCATATTCAGTGTGGTATAATCAATCATATTCAGTGTGGTATAATATCAATCATATTCAGTGTGGTATAATCAAATCATATTCAGTGTGATATAATCAATCATATTCAGTGTGGTATATAATCAATCATTCAGTGTGGTATAATAATCAATCATATTCAGTGTGATATAATCAATCATATTCATGTGTGGTATAATAATCAATCATTCAGTGTGTATATAATCAATCATTCAGTGTGATATAATAATCAATCATTCAGTGTGTATAATAATCAATCAATTCAGTGTGATATAATCAATCATATTCAGTGTGGTATATAATCAATCATTCAGTGTGGTATAATAATCAATCATATTCAGTGTGTATATAATCAATCATTCGTGTGATATAATCAATCATTCAGTGTGGTATAATCAATCATATTCATGTGTGATAAATCAATCATCATGTGAAATCAAAAATTCAGTGTGGTATAATCAATCATATTCAGTGTGGTATAATCAATCATATTCAGTGTGGTATAATCAATCATATTCAGTGTGGTATAATCAATCATATTCAGTGTGGTATAATCAATCATATTCAGTGTGATATAATCAATCATATTCAGTGTGGTATAATCAATCATATTCAGTGTGGTATAATCAATCATATTCAGTGTGGTATAATCAATCATATTCAGTGTGGTATAATCAATCATATTCAGTGTGGTATAATCAATCATATTCAGTGTGGTATAATAATCAATCATATTCAGTGTGATATAATCAATCATATTCAGTGTGATATAATCAATCATATTCAGTGTGGTATAATCAATCATATTCAGTGTGGTAAATAATCAATCATACTCAGTGTGGATATAATCAATCATATTCAGTGTGGTATAAAAATCTATCATATTCAGTGTGATATAATCAATCATATTCAGTGTGGTAATAATCAATCATATTCAGTGTGGTATAATAATCAATCATATTCAGTGTGTATATAATCAATCATATTCAGTGTGATAATAATCAATCATATTCAGTGTGGTATAATCAATCATATTCATGTGTATATAATCAATCATATTCAGTGTGGTATAATCAATCATATTCAGTGTGGTATAATAATCAATCATACTCAGTGTGATATAATCAATCATATTCAGTGTGGTATAATCAATCATATTCAGTGTGGTATAATCAATCATATTCAGTGTGGTATAATCAATCATATTCAGTGTGGTATAATAATCAATCATATTCAGTGTGGTATAATCAATCATATTCAGTGTGATATAATCAATCATATTCAGTGTGATATAATCAATCATTCAGTGTGATATAATCAATCATATCAGTGTGATATAATAATCAATCATATTCAGTGTGGTATAGATCAATCATATTCAGTGTGGTATAATCAATCATATTCAGTGTGGTATAATCAATCATATTCAGTGTGATATAATCAAGCATATTCCAGTTGGTATAATATATCAATCATATTCGTGTGGTATAATCAATCATACTCAGTGTGGTCAATCAGTCATATTCAGTGTTATATCAAGCATATTCAGTGTGTATAATAATTCAATCATATTCATTGTGATATAATCAAGCATATTCAGTGTGGTATAATAATCAATCAGATTCAGTGTGGTATAAACAATCATATTCAGTGTGTAAATCAATCATATTCAGTGTGGTATAATCAATCATATTCAGTGTGGTATAATAATCAATCATATTCATGTGGTATAATCAATCATATTCAGTGTGGTATAATAATCAATCATATTCAGTGTGATATAATCAATCATATTCAGTGTGGTATAATCAATCATACTCAGTGTGGTATAATCAATCATATTCAGTGTGGTATAATAATCAATCATACTCAGTGTGGTATAATCAATCATATTCAGTGTGGTATAATCAATCATACTCAGTGTGGTATAATCAATCATATTCAGTGTGGTATAATCAATCATATTCAGTGTGATATAATCAGTCATATTCAGTGTGGTATAATCAATCATATTTAGTGTTTTGGTATAATCAATCATATTCAGTGTGGTATAATAATCAATCATATTCAGTGTGGTATAATCAGTCATATTCAGTGTGATATAATCAATCATATTCAGTGTGGTATAATCAATCATATTCAGTGTGGTATAATAATCAATCATATTCAGTGTGGTATAATAATCAATCATATTCAGTGTGGTATAATCAATCATATTCAGTGTGATATAATCAATCATATTCAGTGTGATATAATCAATAATATTCTGTGTGATACAATCAATCATATTCAGTGTGGTATAATCAATCATATTCAGTGTGGTATAATCAATCATATTCAGTGTGGTATAATAATCAATCATATTCAGTGTGGTATAATAATCAATCATATTCAGTGTGGTATAATCAGTCATATTCAGTGTGATATAATCAATCATATCAGTGTGGTATAATCAATCATATTCAGTGTGGTATAATAATCAATCATATTCAGTTTGATATAATCAATCATATTCAGTGTGGTATAATCAATCATATTCAGTGTGGTATAATCAATCATATTCAGTGTGATATAATCAATCATATTCAGTGTGGTATAATAATCAATCATATTCAGTGTGATATAATCAGTCATATTCAGTGTGGTATAATCAATCATATTCAGTGTGATAGAATCAATCATATTCAGTGTGGTATAATCAATCATATTCAGTGTGATATAATCAATCATATTCAGTGTGATAGAATCAATCATATTCAGTGTGGTATAATCAATCATATTCAGTGTGGTATAATCAATCATTCAGTGTGATATAATCAATCATATTCAGTGTGGTATAATCAATCATATTCAGTGTGATATAATCAATCATATTCAGTGTGGTATAATCAATCATTCAGTGTGATATAATCAATCATACTCAGTGTGGTATAATCAATCATATTCAGTGTGGTATAATAATCAATCATACTCAGTGTGATATAATCAATCATATTCAGTGTGGTATAATCAATCATATTCAGTGTGGTATAATAATCAATCATATTCAGTGTGGTATAATCAATCATATTCAGTGTGGTATAATATTCAATCATACTCAGTGTGGTATAATCAATCATATTCAGTGTGGTATAATAATCAATCATACTCAGTGTGGTATAATCAGTCATATTCAGTGTGGTATAATAATCAATCATATTCAGTGTGGTATAATAATCAATCATACTCAGTGTGGTATAATCAATCATATTCAGTGTGGTATAATAATCAGTCATATTCAGTGTGGTATAATAATCAATCATACTCAGTGTGGTATAATCAATCATATTCAGTGTGGTATAATAATCAATCATACTCAGTGTGGTATAATCAATCATATTCAGTGTGGTATAATAATCAATCATACTCAGTGTGGTATAATCAATCATATTCAGTGTGGTATAATCAATCATTCAGTGTGGTATAATAATCAATCATACTCAGTGTGGTATAATCAATCATATTCAGTGTGGTATAATAATCAATCATACTCAGTGTGGTATAATCAATCATATTCAGTGTGGTATAATAATCAATCATACTCAGTGTGGTATAATCAATCATATTCAGTGTGGTATAATATTCAATCATACTCAGTGTGGTATAATCAGTCATATTCAGTGTGGTATAATAATCAATCATATTCAGTGTGGTATAATCAATCATATTCAGTGTGGTATAATAATCAATCATACTCAGTGTGGTATAATCAATCATATTCAGTGTGGTATAATAATCAATCATATTCAGTGTGGTATAATCAATCATGTTTATTATCATCATCATGTGCCCTGCCGTATGGCGTTGTCCACCATAGCCCTCCATTCGAATCTATCCCTTGTCGCTGCAAGTACATCTTCCACCCTCTCTGTCCTCAGCCACCCTGCAAGTCCGTCCAATATTTTCTCCCTCGGTCTACCTGGTGTTCCCTTTCCCTCCTGCTTTCCTGTTGTGACCAGGTGCTCTAATTCCCCTTTTCTCATTTAAAATAGTTATTGTCTTTTCTTGATCTTCTTTATCAATGATCTTCTTGTGTCTGCCTCCATCAAGACTACTTCGTTTGTTTTCTTTGCTGTCCATGGAACTCTCAACATTCTTCTTAGAAACCACATCTCGGCTGCCTCAATCTTGTTCTGGCTTTGCTTGTTGACTGCCCACACCTCACAACCGTATAAAAGTATCGGTTTTATGTAACAAGAACTCTCTTCCTGATGTTAATTGATAGGCATTTGTTGGTAAGAACGTTTTTCATCTGCTGGAATGCTGTTTTAGCTTGGCCGATTCCGCTGGCTACTTCTGATGTGCATCTACTATCTGGTGAGATGACCGTTCCCAGATACTTAAACTTATCAACCTGCAGTCATGTTCAGTGTGGTGGAATGGAATCTTTTATTTAATGTCTGTTCACAATAGTGATTTTCCACACACACACACACACACACACACACACACACACACACACACACACACACACACACACACACACACACACACACACACACACACACACACACACACACACACACACACAAAAGAAAAAAAAAGTACAAAGAAAAGGAAATGGACAAAAAAGGGGATGGGGTGGGGTGGGGGATGGGGAGGGATAGTGAAAGTTTGAATGTCAGAAGGGGAACAATTACAATTGATAATTCAGAACAATGATTTAACAGTGTCAAATAATAACAGACAACAATTCATTAACTCTTCATAACAATCTGCCAACAGGGGATCTGAGAATCAGCTGGACTACCGAAATAATATCATTCTTTTTGTTGTAAAGGATATCTCTAGAGTTAGTACATGAAAAATGGAGACCGTTATTTCTATATGTCGTAAGTAAGATAGTGTGTTATGATTTATCATATTCAATGTAGTATAATCGTAAGATAGTGTGTTATAATTTATCATATTCAGTGTTGTATAATCGTAAGATAGTGTGTTATAATTTATCATATTCAGTGTAGTATAATCGTAAGATAGTGTGTTATAATTTATCATATTCAGTGTAGTATAATCGTAAGATAGTGTGTTATAATTTATCATATTCAGTGTAGTATAATCGTAAGATAGTGTGTATAATTTATCATATTCAGTGTAGTATAATCGTAAGATAGTGTTATAATTTATCATATTCAATGTAGTATAATTAGTGATATGTGTTATAATTTATCATATTCAGTGTAGTATAATCATAAGATAGTGTGTTATAATTTATCATATTCAGTGTAGTATAATCAGTGATATGTGTTATAATTTATCATATTCAATGTAGTATAATCGTAAGATAGTGTGTTATAATTTATCATATTCAGTGTAGTATAATCAGTGATATGTGTTATAATTTATCATATTCAATGTAGTATAATCGTAAGATAGTGTGTTATAATTTATCATATTCAATGTAGTATAATCGTAAGATAGAGTGTTATAATTTATCATATTCAGTGCAGTATAATCGTAAGATAGTGTGTTATAATTTATCATATTCAGTGTAGTATAATCGTAAGATAGAGTGTTATAATTTATCATATTCAGTGTAGTATAATCAGTGATATATGTTATAATTTATCATATTCAGTGTAGTATAATCAGTGATATATGTTATAATTTATCATATTCAGTGTAGTATAATCAGTGATATATGTTATAATTTATCATATTCAGTGTAGTATAATCGTAAGATAGAGTGTTATAATTTATCATATTCAGTGTAGTATAATCGTAAGATAGCGTGTTATAATTAATCATATTCAGTGTAGTATAATCGTCAGATAGTGTGTTATAATTTATCATATTCAGTGTAGTATAATCGTAAGATAATGTGTTATAATTTATCATATTCAGTGTAGTATAATCAGTGATATGTGTTATAATTTATCATATTCAGTGTAGTATAATCAGTGATATGTGTTATAATTTATCATATTCAGTGTAGTATAATCAGTGATATGTGTTATAATTTATCATATTCAGTGTAGTATAATCGTAAGATAGTGTGTTATAATTTATCACATTCAGTGTAGTATAATCGTAAGATAGTGTGTTATAATTTATCACATTCAGTGTAGTATACTCAGTGATATGTGTTATAATTTATCATATTCAGTGTAGTATAATCAGTGATATATGTTATAATTTATCATATTCAGTGCAGTATAATCAGTGATATGTGTTATAATTTATCATATTCAGTGTAGTATAATCAGTGATATATGTTATAATTTATCATATTCAGTGTAGTATAATCAGTGATATGTGTTATAATTTATCATATTCAGTGTAGTATAATCAGTGATATGTGTTATAATTTATCATATTCAGTGCAGTATAATCAGTGATATGTGTTATAATTTATCATATTCAGTGCAGTATAATCAGTGATATGTGTTATAATTTATCATATTCAATGTAGTATAATCGTAAGATAGTGTGTTATAATTTATCATATTCAGTGCAGTATAATCAGTGATATGTGTTATAATTTATCATATTCAGTGTAGTATAATCAGTGATATGTGTTATAATTTATCATATTCAGTGTAGTATAATCAGTGATATGTGTTATAATTTATCATATTCAATGTAGTATAATCGTAAGATAGTGTGTTATAATTTATCATATTCAGTGTAGTATAATCGTAAGATAGTGTGTTATAATTTATCATATTCAGTGTAGTATAATCGTAAGATAGTGTGATATAATTTATCATATTCAATGTAGTATAATCGTGAGATAGTGTGTTATAATTTATCATATTCAATGTAGTATAATCATAAGATAGTGTGTTATAATTTATTATATTCAGTGTAGTATAATCGTAAGATAGAGTGTTATAATTTATCATATTCAATGTAGTATAATCGTAAGATAGTGTGTTATAATTTATCATATTCAGTGTAGTATAATCAGTGATATGTGTTATAATTTATCATATTCAGTGTGGTATAATCGTAAGATAGTGTGTTATAATTTATCATATTCAGTGTAGTATAATCAGTGATATGTGTTATAATTTATCATATTCAGTGTAGTATAATCAGTGATATGTGTTTTAATTTATCATATTCAGTGTAGTATAATCGTAAGATAGTGTGTCATAATTTATCATATTCAGTGTAGTATAATCGTAAGATAGTGTGTTATAATTGACCATATTCAGTGTAGTATAATCGTAAGATAGTGTGTTATAATTTATCATATTCAGTGTAGTATAATCGTAAGATAGTGTGATATAATTTATCATATTCAGTGTAGTATATTCGTAAGATATTGTGTTATAATTTATCATATTCAGTGTAGTATAATCAGTGATATGTGTTATAATTTATCATATTCAATGTAGTATAATCGTAAGATAGTGTGTTATAATTTATCATATTCAGTGTAGTATAATCGTAAGATAGTGTGTTATAATTTATCATATTCAGTGTAGTATAATCGTAAGATAGTGTGATATAATTTATCATATTCAATGTAGTATAATCGTGAGATAGTGTGTTATAATTTATCATATTCAGTGTAGTATAATCGTAAGATAGTGTGTTATAATTTATCATATTCAGTGTAGTATAATCGTAAGATAGTGTGTTATAATTTATCATATTCAGTGTAGTATAATCGTAAGATAGTGTGTATAATTTATCATATTCAAGTGTAGTATAATCGGTAGATAGTGTGTTATAATTTATCATATTCAGTGTAGTATAATCGTAAGATAGTGTGTTATAATTTATTCATATTCAGTGTAGTATAATCGTATCAAGATATCGTAAGATATGTGTTATAATTTATCATTCGTGTAGTAAATCAGTGATGTGTTATAATTTATCATATTCATGTGTATAATCGTAAGATAGTTGTTATAATTATCATTTCAGTGTAGTATAATCAGTGATATTGTTATAATTATCATATTCAGTGTAGTAAATCGATAGTGTTATAATTATCATATTCAGTGTAGTATAATCGTAAGATAGTGTGTATAATTTATCATATTCAGTGTAGTATAATCGTAAGATAGTGTGTTATAATTATCATATTCAGTGTAGTATAATCGTAAGATAGTGTGTTATAATTTATCATATTCAGTGTAGTATAATCGTAAGATAGTGTGTTATTATAATTCAGTAATTAGTATTTATAATTTATCATTAGTGTAGTATAATCGTAAGATAGTGTGTTATAATTTATCATATTCAGTGTAGTATAATCGTGATATGTGTTATAATTTATCATATTCAGTGTAGTATAATCGTGATATGTGTTATAATTTATCATATTCAGTGTAGTATAATCAGTGATAGTGTGTTATAATTTATCATATTCAGTGTAGTATAATCAGATATGTGTTATAATTTATCATATTCAGTGTAGTATAATCGTAAGATAGTGTGTTATAATTTATCATAATCAGTGTTAGTATAATCAGTAGATAGTGTTTAATTTATCATATTCAGTGTAGTATAATCGTGATATGTGTTATAATTTATCATATTTAGTGTAGTATAATCGTAAGATAGCGTGTTATAATTTATCATATTCAGTGTAGTATAATCAGTGATATGTGTTATAATTTATCATATTCAGTGTAGTATAATCAGTGATATGTGTTATAATTTATCATATTGAGTGTAGTATAATCAGTGATATGTGTTATAATTTATCATATTCAATGTAGTATAATCGTAAGATAGTGTGATATAATTTATCATATTCAGTGTAGTATAATCGTAAGATAGTGTGTTATAATTTATCATATTCAGTGTAGTATAATCAGTGATATGTGTTATAATTTATCATATTGAGTGTAGTATAATCGTAAGATAGTGTGTTATAATTTATCATATTCAGTGTAATATTATCGTAAGATAGTGTGTTATAAATTTATCATATTCAATGTAGTATAATCGTAAGATAATGTGTTATAATTTATCATATTCAGTGTAGTATAATCAGTGATATGTGTTATAATTTATCATATTCAGTGTAGTATAATCAGTGATATGTGTTATAATTTATCATATTCAGTGTAGTATAATCAGTGATATGTGTTATAATTTATCATATTCAGTGTAGTATAATCAGTGATATGTGCTATAATTTATCATATTCAGTGTAGTATAATCGTAAGATAGTGTGTTATAATTTATCATATTGAGTGTAGTATAATCGTAAGATAGAGTGTTATAATTTATCATATTCAGTGTAGTATAATCGTAAGATAGAGTGATATAATTTATCGTATTCAGTGTAGTATAATCAGTGATATGTGTTATAATTTATCATATTCAGTGTAGTATAATCGTAAGATAGAGTGATATAATTTATCATATTCAGTGTAGTATAATCAGTGATATGTGTTATAATTTATCATATTCAGTGTAGTATAATCAGTGATATGTGTTATAATTTATCATATTCAGTGTAGTATAATCGTATGATAGTGTGATATAATTTATCATATTCAGTGTAGTATAATCGTAAGATAGTGTGTTATAATTTATCATATTCAATGTAGAATAATCAGTGATATGTGTTATAATTTATCATATTGAGTGTAGTATAATCGTAAGATAGTGTGTTATAATTTATCATATTCAGTGTAGTATAATCGTAAGATAGAGTGATATAATTTTTCATATTCAGTGTAGTATAATCAGTGATATGTGTTATAATTTATCATATTCAGTGTAGTATAATCGTAAGATAGAGTGATATAATTTATCATATTCAGTGTAGTATAATCGTAAGATAGTGTGATATAATTGATCATATTCAGTGTAGTATAATCAGTGATATGTGTTATAATTTATCATATTCAGTGTAGTAATAATCGTAAGATAGTGTGATATAATTTATCATATTCAGTGTAGTATAATCAGTGATATGTGTTATAATTTATCATATTCAATGTAGTATAATCGTAAGATAGTGTGATATAATTTATCATATTCAGTGTAGTATAATCAGTGATATGTGTTATAATTTATCATGTTCAATGTAGTATAATCGTAAGATAGTGTGTTATAATTTATCATATTCAGTGTAGTATAATCGTAATATAGAGTGTTATAATTTATCATATTCAGTGCAGTATAATCAGTGATATGTGTTATAATTTATCATATTGAGTGTAGTATAATCGTAAGATAGTGTGTTATAATTTATCATATTCAGTGTAGTATAATCGTAAGATAGAGTGATATAATTTATCATATTCAGTGTAGTATAATCAGTGATATGTGTTATAATTTATCATATTCAGTGTAGTATAATCGTAAGATAGAGTGATATAATTTATCATATTCAGTGTAGTATAATCGTAAGATAGTGTGATATAATTGATCATATTCAGTGTAGCATAATCAGTGATATGTGTTATAATTTATCATATTCAGTGTAGTATAATCGTAAGATAGTGTGATATAATTTATCATATTCAGTGTAGTATAATCAGTGATATGTGTTATAATTTATCATATTCAATGTAGTATAATCGTAAGATAGTGTGATATAATTTATCATATTCAGTGTAGTATAATCAGTGATATGTGTTATAATTTATCATGTTCAATGTAGTATAATCGTAAGATAGTGTGTTATAATTTATCATATTCAGTGTAGTATAATCGTAATATAGAGTGTTATAATTTATCATATTCAGTGCAGTATAATCAGTGATATGTGTTATAATTTATCATATTCAATGTAGTATAATCGTAAGATAGTGTGTTATAATTTATCATATTCAATGTAGTATAATCAGTGATATGTGTTATAATTTATCATATTCAGTGTAGTATAATCGTAAGATAGTGTGTTATAATTTATCATATTCAGTGTAGTATAATCAGTGATATGTGTTATAATTTATCATATTCAGTGTAGTATAATCAGTGATATGTGTTATAATTTATCATATTCAGTGTAGTATAATCGTAAGATAGTGTGTTATAATTTATCATATTCAGTGTAGTATAATCAATGATATGTGATATAATTTATCATATTCAGTGTAGTATAAGCGTAAGATAGTGTGTTATAATTTATCATATTCAGTGTAGTATAATCAGTGATATGTGTTATAATTTATCATATTCAATGTAGTATAATCGTGAGATAGTGTGTTATAATTTACCATATTCAATGTAGTATAATCGTGAGATAGTGTGTTATAATTTATCATATTCAGTGTAGTATAATCAGTGATATGTGATATAATTTATCATATTCAGTGTAGTATAATCAGTGATATGTATGCTACTTTGAAAAAAATTCATCTGCATAAGTTTCTGAGCCAGACCTGTCTGCAAATCATGCTTCAATCAGATTCGGTAATGTTGGTTATATTGGAAAATACCTTTCCACTGATACATTTCAGCTTGTGACATATTTTGTCTCGTCTTGATTATTGTAACGCTCTCCTCTCTGATCTACCAGCTGCTTCTCTCCCCTGTCTGCACCCATACAAAACACAGCTGGTCGTCTTGTTCTAAAAAAAAAAAAAGAAAAAGGTTTAATAATGTTGGTCATCTCCTTCACTTTCTGCGCGTTATTGCTTGTTTCAAACAGATCTGAATATAAATAAGCTGGGTACCGTGTGTTGCAAATCTATTCACCAATGTGCCCCATCATATATTTGTGACAACATCAATATTTTTCCGCTACTCGCGCTCAGCTTCAAATCCTCTTTCCCTTCAGGTTCCTAGATTTTAACCTACCGACTGTCGGCCAGCGTTCTTTTGCTGTCTAAGGACCATCTGCCTGGAACTGAGCTCCACTCTCCCTTCGTCTAAAACCTTTTCTCCTTTTAAAGCTAATTTAAAAACCCACCTCTTTTCCCGACAATAAATTGTACAACTTCTTCTTTCCCTCATTTTGAGTAGATCTTTTTTGTGTAGTGTATGTAGTTTGTGTATTGTATGTAGTCTGTGTAGTCTGTGTAGTGTATGTAGTCTGTGTAGTGTATGTAGTCTGTGTAGTGTATGTAGTCTGTGTAGTGTATGTAGTCTGTGTATTGTATGTAGTCTGTGTAGTATATGTAGTCTGTGTAGTGTATGTAGTCTGTGTAGTGTATGTAGTCTGTGTAGTGTATGTAGTCTCTGTAGTGTATGTGGTCTGTGTAGTGTATGTAGTCTGTGTATTGTATGTAGTCTGTGTAGTGTATGTAGTCTGTGTAGTGTATGTAGTCTGTGTATTGTATGTAGTCTGTGTAGTGTATGTAGTCTGTGTAGTGTATGTTGTGTGTGTATTGTATGTAGTCTGTGTATTGTATGTAGTCGTGTTTATTGTATGTATCTGTGTAGTGTATGTAGTCTGTGTAGTGTATGCAGTCTGTGTAGTGTATGCAGTCTGTGTATGTATTGTTATGATAGTCTGTGTTATTGTATGTATCTGTGTTATTGTATGTAGTCTGTGTTATTGTATGTAGTCTGTGTTTATTGTATGTAGTCTGTGTATTGTATGTAGTCTGTGTTTATTGTATGTAGTCTGTGTATGTATGTAGTCTGTGTTTATTGTATGTAGTCTGTGTTATTGTATGTAGTCTGTGTTTATTGTATGTAGTCTGTGTTTATTGTATGTAGTCTGTGTTTATTGTATGTAGTCTGGTTTATTGTATGTAGTCTGTGTTTATTGTATGTAGTCTGTGTTTATTGTATGTAGTCTGTGTTTATTGTATGTAGTCTGTGTTTATTGTATGTAGTCTGTGTTTATTGTATGTAGTCTGTGTTTATTGTATGTAGTCTGTGTTTATTGTATGTAGTCTGTGTTTATTGTATGTAGTCTGTGTTATTGTATGAGTCTGTGTATGTAGTTAGTCTGTGTTTATTGTATGTAGTCGTGTTTATTGTATGTAGTCTGTGTAGTGTATGTAGTCTGTGTATGTGTATGTAGTCTGTGTATTGTATGTAGTCTGTGTATGTATGTAGTCTGTGTAGTGTATGTAGTCTGTGTAGTGTATGTAGTCTGTGTATTGTATGTAGTCTGTGTATTGTATGTAGTCTGTGTATTGTATGTAGTCTGTGTAGTGTATGTAGTCTGTGTAGTGTATGTAGTCTGTGTAGTGTAGTTGTAGTCTGTGTAGTGTATGTAGTCTGGTGTATTGTATGTAGTCTGTTATGTATTATCTGTGTTGTATGTATGTAGTCTGTGTAGTTATGTATGTAGTCTGTGTAGTGTATGTAGTCTGTGTAGTGTATGTAGTCTGTTGTTTAGTGTATGTAGTAGTGTGTGTATTGTATGTAGTCTGTGTATTGTATGTAGTCTGTGTATGTATGTAGTCTGTGTAGTGTATTGTAGTAGTCTGTGTATGTATGTAGTCTGTGTAGGTATGTAGTCTGTTATGTATGTAGTCTGTTTATGTATGTAGTCTGTGTATATGTATGTAGTCTGTGTAGTGTATGTAGTCTGTGTTATGTATGTAGTCTGTGATGATGTATCTGTGTATGTATGTAGTCTGTGTAGTGTATGTAGTCTGTGTTTATTGTATGTAGTCTTGTTTGTATGTAGTCTGTGTATTGTATGTAGTCTGTGTAGTTTTATGTAGTCTGTGTATTGTATGTAGTCTGTGTAGTGTATGTAGTCTGTGTATGTATGTAGTCTGTGTATGTATGTAGTCTGTGTATTGTATGTAGTCTGTGTAGTGTATGTAGTCTGTGTAGTATGTAGTCTGTTATGTAGTATCTGTGTATTGTATGTAGTCTGTGTATGTATGTAGTCTGTGTATTATGTAGTCTGTGTATTGTATGTAGTCTGTGTATGTATGTAGTGTGATTGTTAGTCTGTGTAGTGTATGTAGTCTGTGTATGTATGTAGTCTGTTGTATTGTGTATGTAGTCTGTGTATGTATGTAGTCTGTGTAGTGTATGTATCTGTGTATGTATGTAGTCTGTGTAGTGTATGTAAGTCTGTGATGTATTGTGTATGTAGTAGTCTGTGTATGTATGAGTCTGTGTAGATGTAGTCATGTATCTGTGTTGTATGTGTATGTTAGTCTGTGTAGTGTATGTAGTCTGTGTAGTGTATGTAGTTGTGTAGTGTATGTAGTCTGTGTAGTGTATGTAGTTGTGTAGTGTATGTAGTCTGTGTAGTGTATGTAGTCTGTGTAGTGTATGTAGTCTGTGTAGTGTATGTAGTCTGTGTATGTATGTAGTCGTGTGTATTGTATGTAGTCTGTGTATGTGATGTTAGTCTGTAGTGTATGTAGTCTGTGTATGTGTTGTAGTCTGTGTAGTGTATGTAGTCTGTGTAGTGTATGTATCTGTGTAGTGTATGTAGTCTGTGTATTATGTATGTAGTATGTAGTTTGTAGTGTATGTATCTGTGTAGTGTATTAGTGTGTGTAGTGTATGTAGTCGTGTGTATGTATTAGTGTATGTACTGTGTATGTATGTAGTCTGTGTATGTGTATGTAGTCTGTGTATGTATGTAGTGTGTATTGTATGTAGTCTGTGTATGTATGTAGTCTGTGTATGTGTAGTCTGTGTATGTATGTAGTCTGTGTAGTGTATGTAGTCTGTTAGAGTCTGTGATGTAAGTCTGTGTAGTGTATGTAGTCTGTGTAGTGTATGTAGTCGTGTTGTAGTGTATGTAGTCTGTGTATGTATGTGTATGTATGTAGTCTGTGTATGAGTAGTGTATGTTAGTCTGTGTAGTGTATGTAGTGTTGTATTTAGTGTATGTAGTCGTGTATTGTATGTAGTGTATGTAGTCTGTGTAGTGTATGTAGTCTGTGTATGTAGTCTGTGTATTTATGTTAGTTATGTAGTTGTAGTGTATGTAGTCTGTGTAGTGTATGTAGTCTGTGTATGTATTAGTCTGTGTAGTGTATGTAGTCTGTTGTATAGTTGTATGTAGTCTGTGTAGTGTATGTAGTCTGTGTATGTATATATGTATGTAGTCTGTGTAGTGTATGTAGTCTGTGTAGTGTATGTAGTCTGGTATTAGTATGTGTATGTATGTTTGTCTGTGTAGATGTATGTAGTCTGTGTAGTGTATGTAGTCTGTGTATGTATGTAGTCTGTGTAGTGTATTAGTTGTATGTATGTAGTCTGTGTAGTGTATGTATCTGTGTAGTGTATGTAGTCTGTGTATGTATGTAGTCTGTGTATGTGTATGTAGTGTATGTGTATGTATAGTCTGTAGTATGTATGTAGTCTTGTATGGTAGTCTGTGTAGTTAGTAGTGTATGTAGTCTTGTAGTGTATGTAGTCTGTGTAGTGTATTTTAGATGTTGTAGTTGTATGTAGTCTGTGTATGTATGTATCTGTGTATGTATGTAGTCTGTGTAGTTATGTATTGTGTATGTATGTAGCTGTGTATGTGTATGTAGTTGTGTAGTGTATGTAGTTTGTAGTGGGATGTAGTCTGTGTGTGTATGTAGTTCTGTGTATGTATGTAGTCTGTGATGTATGAGTTGTGTATGTAGTACTGTGTATTGTATGTAGTCTGTGTAGTGTATGTAGTCTGTGTATGTATGTAGTCTGTGTAGTGTATGTAGTCGTGTATGTATGTAGTCTGTGTAGTGTATGTAGTCTGTGTAGTGTATGTAGTCTGTATGTAGTATTGTTTATGTAGTCTGTGTAGTGTATGTAGTCTGTGTAGTATGTAGTCTGTGTATTGTATGTAGTCTGTGTAGTGTATGTAGTCTGTGTAGTGTATGTAGTCTGTGTAGTTGGCGATCATGGACTTCCATCTGGCATCTCTTCTGTCATTTTCTTCTTTGCTGGTGCATTCACCCGTATTTGTTCTATAAAGTCTTACATTCATCTTGTTGGATTGATAACTGGATATATGTAGCCTACATGTATTGTCTGCATTTTTGCCTGTAAGGAAATGTGATGTGCAGAAGGATAGTTTATGTAATATCATTCATCATCATCATCATCATCATCATCATCATCAGGTGCCCTGCCGCATGGCGTTGGCGATCATGGACTTCCATCTGTCTCCATCTCTCGTTGCCCTTAGCATCTCCCCCACCCTCCTCGTCCCCAGCCACTCTGCAAGTCCGTCTAGCATTTTTCCTGGGTCTACCTGGTGCTCTCTTTCCCTCCAGCTTTCCCGTTGTGACCAGGTGCTCCAAATCCCCCTTCCTCATAAAATGGCCTATAAATGTTGCCTGTCTTTTCCTAATCTTCCTTATGAGTGATCTACTTGTGTCTGCCTCCATCAAGACTGTCTCGTTTGTTTTCTTTGCTGTCCATGGACCTCTCAACATTCTTCTTAGAAACCACATCTCGGCTGCCTCGATCTTGTTCTGGCTTTGTTTGTTGACTGTCCACGCCTCACATCCGTACAACAGTATTGGTTCTATATAACATTCAACAACTCTCTTCCTGATGTTAATTGATAGGCATTTGTTGGTAAGAATGCTTGTGATCTTCTTGAATGCTGTTTTGGCATGGCCGAGTCTGCCGGCTATTTCTGATGTGCATCAGCCGTCTGATGAAATGATCGTTCCCAGGTATTTAAATTTATCAACCCGTGTCAAGGTTGTGCCATTTTCTGTTATTTTGCATGAAGGGATTTCATGTTTTTTTTGTTTTGTTTGTTGCGACAGTAGGCAAAGGTTCAGACACACAGAGGCACAGAAAACATATGCTGAGTAGAACCACAAGACCTTGCCAGCACGCGGGGCTTATGCACAGGCATAGAGCTTATGCCACGTTCATTTTGGATCTTAACCATCACATGCCATCTGTGGCGTCAGTATGTTCATACTGCTTATAAACTAGCCAACAACTACAACCACACGAAGGCTGACGCCCCGTTAGAAGCAACTCCAAGTTTTATGAAAAAGACAAGCTCAGGATTATCCTTGCAAGTCCAGAATACATTAAAAATAATCTGTCCATACGTATAAAGATACAGGATGAAATATTTTGATCCTTTGTAAAAAATTGAAAATTGCGTCCTCGGGAATATCTGAAAAGTTTTTCTTTTTTAATTTTTTTTAGGATCGTGGCACTCAGGGAGGTTACTTTTGTGCTCACCTTTTTCTTAAAAACTTTTTTTCGAGTCCTATTTTCTACGCCACCTTAATGCCCACAGAAGATGGCACAGTTTTTACAATGTGATGATACCTATGTCAATGATGATGATAATCACAATGCTATGGAGTTCCATCTAGGATTGAGACTGTGTAACAGGGCTGTACTGTACGCTTACTATCATAATATATCCTGGCGTCAACCAGGCCCGAGAGATACAGACACCTGCGGTGCTGGTCAGAAGATTTGAGCAGCACCCTCAATGACGCATCTGTGAAGTGGTTGAGACTCGACTGTGTGGTCCCAGTCTTCCCAATGAGCCCATAGCACGCCCAACTCTGGGTAGGAGCCGGTTAGAGCCGAAAAATCCTACAGTGATTTTTGAAGGGACTGATGAAGATTCAAACCCACAACCTTCCAGTCGGTAGTCCGTTGCGGGGGAAAAGACTGAAACTTCCCTGCTGCTCTGTCCAGCGTGAGAAAAGGTAAAAGAAAAAGAAAGAGAAAAGTCTTTTTCTCCTAATTTTTGTATCTGGTATTTGTTTATGTGTGATCTTACGCTTGACAAAGGCCTGTTGGCCAAACGTTTGCGCCTGTCTTGTCTTGTTGTATTAAATACGCGTTCATATTCTTTTTTGGTGTTTTTTTTCTGGTTCACGTGCCTACATATTTCAGTTACAGATAGATACACACACAGACACACACCTCTCTCTCTTTCGAAATGAAATAGATAAATCCACCTAGAATGAGAAAATTGTGTCGACATTTTTCAGTTACACAGAGATATACACACAGACACACACCTCTCTCTCTCTCGATATGAAATAAATAAATCCACCTAGAATGAGAAAATCGTGTCTACATATTTAAGTTACAGATAGATACACACACAGACACACACCTCTCTCTCTCTCGATATGAAATAGATAAATCCACCCAGAATGAGAAAATCGTGTCTACATATTACATTTACAGATAGACGTACAAACAGACACCTCTCTCTCTCTCTCGATATGAAATATATAAATCCACCAAGAATGAGAAGATCATGTCTACATATTTCAGTTACACATAGATATACACACAGACACACACCTCTCTCTCGATATGAAATAATCCCTCCCCTTTTTCAATGGGTGATTGAAATGGAGAGACTGAGAAACAAACAAGCAAACAATCCCCCCCCCCACACACAACATGTCTGAAATGAAAATGATTTACTTACGTAACTGTACCAACAGCCATTCATCTTCCTGTCATTTACACGTGTTTTTCCAGCTACACTTTTTAAAACATAGACTAGATAGTCTCGTGTGTGTGTGTGTGTGTGTGTGTGTGTGTGTGTGTGTGTGTGTGTGTGTGTGTGTGTGTGTGTGTGTGTGTGTGTGTGTGTATGTGTGTGTATGTGTGTGTGCGTGTGTGTATGTGTGTGTGTAAGAAAGAAAGAGAGAAAGAGAGAGAGAGAGAGGCAGACAGAGAGTGAAGTGAGAAAGAGAGAGAGGGAGAGACAGAGAAAGGGAGAGAGAAGAAGGGAGAGAGAAAGAGAGATAGCGAGAGTGAGAGAGAAAGAGAGAGAAAGAGAGAGAGAGAGGGCGAGAGAAAGAAAGAATGAAAGAGAGAGAGAGAGGGAGAGAAAAAAGAGGGGAAGAAAGAGAGAGGGGAGAGGGAGAGAGGAAGAGAGGAAGAGAGGGAGAGAGACGACAGAGAGAGATGGAAACAGAAAAAGAGAGAGAGAGAGGAGAAAGAGAGAGAGGAAGAGAGAGAGAAAGAAAGATAGAGTGAGAGATATACATATACATATATATAGAGAGAGATAGAGACAGAGAGAGAGAAAGAAAGAGAGAGACAGAGAGAGACAGAGAGAGAGAAAGAAAGAGAGAGACAGAGAGAGACAGAGAGAGAGAAAGAAAGAGAGAGATAGAGAGAGAGAGAGAGTGTATGTATGTGTAAGACAAATACGTGTGACAAACCAAAAGGGCGTTGCAATCCTCATGTCCAACTGGAACAAAATGAACAAACACATACTTCAGCGACATCAGTGAAAAGGCAACAGGGGACAGCACTGATTTGTCCAAGTTCCAAACAGACTTCTCAAATGATGGGACATTTGCTATTTAAAGGGAAGTGTATGGTTGATTGTGCAAATGATGGGACATTTGCTATTTAAAGGGAAGTGTCTGATCGATAGTGCAAATGATGGGAAATGTTCTGTTTAAAGGGAAGTGTATGGTTGATTGTACAAATGATGGGAAATGTTCTGTTTAAAGGGAAGTGTATGGTTGATTGTGCAAATGATGGGACATTTGCTATTTAAAGGGAAGTGTATGGTTGATTGTGCAAATGATGGGAAATGTTCTGTTTAAAGGGAAGTGTATGGTTGATTGTACAAATGATGGGAAATGTTTTGTTTAAAGGAAGTGTTTGATCGATTGTACAAATGATGGGAAATGTTTTGTTTAAAGGGAAGTGTGTGATCGATAGTGCAAATGATGGGAAATGTTTTGTTTAAAGGGAAGTGTATGGTTGATTGTGCAAATGATGGGAAATGTTCTGTTTAAAGGGAAGTGTATGGTTGATTGTGCAAATGATGGGAAATGTTCTGTTTAAAGGGAAGTGTATGGTTGATTGTGCAAATGATGGGAAATGTTTTGTTTAAAGGGAAGTGTATGGTTGATTGTGCAAATGATGGGAAATGTTCTGTTTAAAGGGAAGTGTATGGTTGATTGTGCAATTGATGGGAAATGTTCTGTTTAAAGGGAAGTGTATGGTTGATTGTGCAAATGATGGGAAATGTTCTGTTTAAAGGGAAGTGTATGGTTGATTGTGCAAATGATGGGAAATGTTCTGTTTAAAGGGAAGTGTATGGTTGATTGTGCAAATGATGGGAAATGTTCTGTTTCAAGGGAAGTGTATGGTTGATTGTGCAAATGATGGGAAATGTTTTGTTTAAAGGGAAGTGTATGGTTGATAGTGCAAATGATGGGAAATGTTCTGTTTAAAGGAAGTGTATGGTTGATTGTGCAAATGATGGGAAATGTTTTGTTTAAAGGAAGTGTCTGATCGATTGTACAAATGATGGGAAATGTTTTGTTTAAAGGAAGTGTCTGATTGATTGTACAAATGATGGGAAATGTTTTGTTTAAAGGAAGTGTATGGTTGATTGTGCAAATGATGGGAAATGTTTTGTTTAAAGGGAAGTGTATGGTTGATTGTGCAAATGATGGGAAATGTTCTGTTTAAAGGGAAGTGTATGGTTGATTGTGCAAATGATGGGAAATGTTTTGTTTAAAGGGAAGTGTATGGTTGATTGTGCAAATGATGGGAAATGTTTTGTTTAAAGGGAAGTGTATGGTTGATTGTGCAAATGATGGGAAATGTTTTGTTTAAAGGGAAGTGTATGGTTGATTGTGCAAATGATGGGAAATGTTCTGTTTAAAGGGAAGTGTATGGTTGATTGTGCAAATGATGGGAAATGTTTTGTTTAAAGGGAAGTGTATGGTTGATTGTGCAAATGATGGGAAATGTTCTGTTTAAAGGGAAGTGTATGGTCGATCTATTTATCTCCCTTTATGTTTTTCGTCTCCTTTTTCTAAAAAAGGGAGGTTATTTCATACGGACGTGAGAGAGGTGCACGTCTGTTCCTGTTGTTATTGTTTAAAGCCCAGCCCACTGCTTAGAGCCGTATAACGGCTAAAATCTGCTTCAAAACACACACAATAGAAAATGAAATACACTTATCAATGTATTTGTGCACATAATCTAAGGGGATGCCAGGATAATGATGTCGATGAGGATGATAATCATGCTATGGAGTCCTATCTAGGATTGAGACTGCGTGACAGGGCTGTACTCTACGCTTACTATCATAATGTATCCTGGCATCAAACAGGTCTGAGAGATACAGACACCTGCAGTGCTGGTCAGAAGATCTGAGCAACACCCTCAATGGCGCATCCGTGAAGTGGATGAGGTTCGACTGTCGGTCCCAGTCTTCCCAACGAGCCCATAGCACGCCCGACTCTGGGTAGTAGCCCGTTCATCATCATCATCAGGTGCCCTGCCGCATGGCGTTGGCGATCATGGACTTCCATCTGTCTATTTCTCATTGCCCCTAGCATCTCCCCCACCCTCCTCGTCCCCAGCCACTCTGCAAGTCCGTCCAGCATTTTCTTCCTGGGTCTACCCGGTGCTTTCTTTCCCTCCAACTTTCCCGTTGTGACCAGGTGCTCCAAATCCCCTTCCTCATAAAATGGCCTATAGATGTTGCCTGTCTTTTCCTAATCTTCCTTATGAGTGATCTACTTGTGTCTGCCTCCATCAAGACTGTCTCGTTTGTTTTCTCTGCTGTAATAGCCCGTTAGAACCGAAAAATCCCACACTGATTTTTGAAGGGACTGATGGGGATTTGAACCCACAACCTTCAGTCGGTAGTCCGTTGTGCTAACCACTACACCACAGCGACTGGTACAGGAGCGTAGTCAGTTCAGGCACAAGAACTTGTTCTTGTTTTGTGTTATCGTCCCAACGTGGTCACGATTAGGGACTGTCTTGACGATGAACCATGTCATATAATTGAAGAGTTTACTCTGATATTCATCATCACCATGTGCCCTGCCACATGACGTTGGAGATCATGGCCCTCCATATGTATCTGTCCGTTGTTGCCGCAAGTACATCTTCCACCCTCTCTGTCCTCAACCACCCTGCAAGTCCGTCCAATATTTTCTCCCTGGAGCTACCTGGCGCTCTCTTTCCCTCCAGCTTTCCTGTTGTGACCAGGTGCTCTAATTCCCCTTTCCTCATAAAATGGCCTATAAATGTTGTCAGTCTTTTTCTGATCTTCCTCATCTAAGGATCTTGTGTCTGCCTCGTTCGTACTCTGATACTGGCTATGGAAATATATACGGCTCATTTTTGCCTGGGCAGCCGGAAAATTCCCTACACTTTTCGATTTTCAGCTGCCTTGGGTTCTTTTGACGTGCACAGACCAGAAGGCACACGTGTCCGACTTGCTTTTCGTCCCCATCCGACGGACTAGACGTTCAGTACGATTTTCTAGTCAAACTGAGGAGAAAGGGCGAGGCCTGGAATTGAACCCCGGCACCTCGATGTCACCTAGGCAGGTGAACGTTTGAACCTCTCTGCCATCTTTCTCCCTAGGAGCTAAAAGATGAGTAATGACATTTATCAAATGATTCCAGCCAAATTTCTATTCCAATCAACCAAGGCACACACTCCCACCATTCATCAAAGCAATCACCCAACACCAAACCTCCAGGGCACAAAGTACACGTACACTGGGAAGGGGAAGACAGGAGGAGAGTGGGGCGTGTCACCTCTGACCCAAGCTGTCTTCCTCGCTCTGTCTGTCTCTCTCTCTCTCTCTCTCTCGCACACACACACACACACACACACCACACACCACACACACACACACACACACACCACACACACACACACACACACACACACACACACAAACACACACATACAAACACCACACAAGATGCTGCTGAATTAAGTTACACTCAAGCCTGTTTGGCGAATGACCCTTCACCCAAGGTGTCACCCTGTCTGTCATGCATACACACACACACAGACACACACACAAACAAACACACACTGTTTCAACTTATTCTTTCTCTCTCTCCCTCTCTCTCTCTCACCTCCACTCTGTTACTTTGGTCTCTACTTTACTCATTCTGTCTTGATGTCTCTCACATCTTTTAACCAAGACTTCAGAAAGGCAAGAAGGCTCATTGGGCTTCAAGGGGAGGAACCTGAGAAATAAACTTATCTCTTCAATATTTTTATGCCAGGTTAGCCGGACGAATGCAGGTCTGCACGCATACTGACCTGAGACGGGGAAATCTGCACTCTTCATTCACCTGTGGCTGTACTGTACAGTGGAGAGCAGGCTGAATTTCTTATGGTAAACCAATTATGACAAGAAGATATAAATACAAATACATACACAATTTCTGTCTTCTTAGAGCATGCTTTTGTGTATGTGACGGCAAAGCTGCTCATTTTGATTATTCCAACATGAGGGATGAACAGTATATTCTTGGTAACCAGTGAGTCTAACAGGCGTTATGTGTAAGTATTTCCTGTTCATTATCATCATCATGTGCCCTGCCGCATGGCGTTGGCCATCATGGCCCTCCACACCAATCTATCCCCTGTCGCTGCAAGTACATCTCCCACCCTCTCCGTCTTCCTCTGTCACCATGCAAGTCCGTCCAATAATTTCTCCCTGGGTCTACCTGGTGTTTTCTTTCCCTCCAGCTTTCCTGTTGTGATCATGTGCTCTAATTTCCCCTTTCCTCAAAAATGGCCTATAAATGGTGCCTGTGTTTTCCTAATCTTCTTTATTAATAATCCTCTTGTGTCTGCCTCCATCAAGACTGTCTCGTTTGTTTTCTTTGCTGTCCACAGAACTCTCAACATTCTTCTTACAAACCACATTTCAGTTGCCTGTTTTTGTTCCGTGTTCCGATTCTTCTCGGATGTGTGTATGGACCGTGTTTTGTGCACAGTATGCAGACAGTGATTTGCTACAGTATGCATACTCCGTCTTCAGTGTGGATACAGGCTGAGTTTCCACAGTTTCCTAAGCCAGCCAGGGACATGACACAGAATCTTTAACGTGCGTATTTGATACTCTGCATGCATATGCACACAAAGGGGGTTTTGACACTGACAGGTTTGCACAAAAAATGTTTTTTTTACTTGTTTTTATTCATTTTCAAATGTATAGCATTTACAAACATCTTGAAATGTATACAGTGCATTATCAGCAGATTTAACAAAATGTAGAAAGAACAAGTATTCGTTGCAATATGTGTGCATATATATATATATATAATATATATATATATATATATATATAATGTATACATACATACACATACACACACATATATGTATACAGTTATATATACACATACACATGTACACACATCTACATACATACATATATATACACACATATACATAATTATACACATACATGCATCTATATATATGTATACATACATATACACACATACATATATACAGATATATATATACATACACATGTACACACATCTACATACATATATATATATACGCACACACACATATAATATAATACATACATATATATAATGTATACATACATACATATACACACATATATGTATACAGATATATATACACATACACATGTACATACACACACACACACACACACACACACACACACACACACACACACACACACACACACACACACATATATATATATATATATATATTATATATATATATATATATATATATGTATACGTACGTATATAATATAATGATATAATATGTATACATCCATACATATACATATACACACATCTACATACATAATATATATATATATAATATAACACACACATATGGTTTGCACAAATGTTGACCCAGGAGATTAGACAGATGTCCATACCCTTAGGTAGAAGTATCAAGCCAGATCAATCACAGGACCTTCACACCGCAAGTCCGGCGTTTACTTAATTGACCGGCACGCCTGCTAAGCGATGTATCCAAGTCAACAATACGAGATGTTACCCTAAAATATGCTACAAAAATATGCTACACAGGCCGCCATGTTATACAGCTGTTGCAGGTTATGGAAAACTGAACTGAAATAAGAGACACTGGGGATACTGTTGGTGTATGTATCTAGATTTTAGACAGGCTTTTGACAAAGCATCCTATAAACAGGGATACTGTTGGTGTATGTACCTAGATTTTAGACAGGCTTTTGACAAAGCATCCTATATAACAGGGATACTGTTGGTGTATGTACCAGATTTTAGACAGGCATTTGACAAAGCATCCTATACAACAGGGATACTGTTGGTGTATGTACCTAGATTTTAGACAGGCTTTTGACAAAGCATCCTATATAACAGGGATACTGTTGGTGTATGTACCTAGATTTTAGACAGGCTTTTGACAAAGCATCCTATATAACAGGGATACTGTTGGTGTATGTACCTAGATTTTAGACAGGCTTTTGACAAAGCATCCTATACAACAGGGATACTGTTGGTGTATGTACCTAGATTTTAGACAGGCTTTTGACAAAGCATCCTATACAACAGGGATACTGTTGGTGTATGTACCTAGATTTTAGACAGGCTTTTGACAAAGCATCTATATAACAGGGATACTGTTGGTGTATGTACCTAGATTTTAGAAGGGCTTTTGACAAAACATCCTATATAACATAACATGAATTAAGATTGAATAAAAGCGTACAGTATAGCAGAAATGTCCATGCATGATTGAACGAATTTTTGTCCCACAGAATTCATTCAGGGCTGGAACTCACTCTGAATCTGGAAATGTCCTCAGCAGAATTCTACAGGGACACATCCTTGAGTCAGCATTGTTCAATATTTTCATAAATGACTTGCCCGACTGCATAGAAAACAAGAGCAGAAGTTCTCTTGATAATACGTAAGGCTTAGAACAGAAATCATAATACTCAGATTTGACAAAATGATCATGGCTACTCCGAAAAATAGGATTTGCGCTTTAAGGTGTCAAACTTATGTGTCGTGTAAGAAATAGTCCACGAAATTCATATTCAGTAAAAATTTTAAATAACTCCAGAGAAAGTTTAAGTTTTATACATTTAAGTCGAGGAGAAAAATCTGGGAGTAATGCCTTATTTGAAAAGCTTGTATTTGATACTCGTTCACGAAACTTGTTAACAAAACAAAAACATTATTGGTATAATCAAGCACACAGTGATATACCTGGATATGGATGTAAATTTATTTAATTGTATGAAACACTTGGGAAGTCACACTTAAAAAAAATAACACAATACAGTTCCCTACCCTACATGTGTTCTAGAGAGTGCAAAGAACAACAACAACATTACACTGATCATTGGGGTAAAAAGGGTTTTGAGGGAATAAAGCCTGCAATGTCTTAAGTATAGAAGTTGTTGTGTTGTTTACATACAAGCATAACAAAGAATTAACAGAATTAACGATCTAGACATTGCATATTTCTCACCCCAACATTCAAAAACCAAACAAAACAAAACCAAACAAAACGAAATACCCCCCCCCCCCTCCCGAAAAAAAAAAAGAAAAAAGAGAGAAAGAAACAAAGAAATCGGGAATGTCTCACATTAACAAAGCAGAATTAGCTTGAGAAAAAACCACTTCCTTCAGAAGCCTGACCTATATTCCATCTTTGTTGGAGATCTGTTTCTGTGTGACCCCGATAGCTCAGTTGATTAAACGCCATGTTGATACTACAGGGCTCCAGGGTTTGACCCTCACCCGACACAGCCATGGACTCAGGATCTTGTACGTCGAGTTCAATCCCCCCCTGCAACAAAAACGTTGGCTTGTTCACCACCCATCTCAATGCTCCTATCACAGGAACGTGGCAGACTTAAACACTATGTCTGTAGTTCCCTAGTCACACGGTATTACACCACACGACAAACTAGCCAGCGGGTAGATCAGAGCAGAAATGGGTGGCCACTTCTGTTCAGCACAAACAGCCAAAAAAAAAAAAAAAAAAAACCACCAACAAAAAAACCCCATGCCACTTCTTACTCTTATTGTTCCTTAAAGCCCAGACGACTACACAGAACCACATCAGGGTTATAACCATTTCAATATACAACAGTACTTCAATATGCAAAAAAAAGGAACAGAAAATTAAGTATACAAATCAATGCATTCGCGCACATAATCTAAGGAGATGCCCTTGGCGTTGACCACTCCATCCAATTTATCACGAGAGGGATTCAAAAACCATACCTGAATACACATTTAAACACAACTAAGGACACTAAAACATGTACAAACGGGCCTAAATTACCTAAAATTGCTTCCGCATATCTCACCTCCCTAGAACCAAACATGCACTTAATACATGTACCCAATTATCAATCCTAAGAGAAAGTATACATCTCACTTCCCTAGAACCAAAAATGCACTTAATACATGTACCCAATTATCAATCCTAAGAGAAAGTATGTAAGATTTTATTGAACACATACAGGTGAATGGACCAACAAGACAGAAAATGATACGAAGAAATGCCAGAGAGCAAAAGAACAAGGCAGAAACAAAGAGAGGGACAGAAAAGAGGAAATTTCTAGCACTGAAGGTGGGGATACTGTTTATACTGAAAGAGACCCCCCGGCATCTTCACGGAGGAGAAAAATGCCACATGATGATTATCTGTTTACATAGATAACCAGTGCTTGATGATGATTTCCAAACACCCATCCCTCACTCGTACCTCATATCAACCTCAGTTTGCTGTGCCTACTCCCCCTAAACCACAGTCTCTCACACACTACATGCATTCCCCCTTCTCTCTCACCATCTGTTGCCAGCATATGTGTGCCTAAGAGTGCAACTGGTAAGTTACTGAATATAACCCTGGTTGGTTGTTTCATCCAAAGCCTTGTCTTTGTGCATACATGCATGTACCCAACAGATAAAGATCTATTCTATTCCTCTAACATTTTATTCATAAACAAGAAGACAGAAGAAAAAGATAGACGAGCAGAAAAATGTAGCTGTTTTATGAGTACATGTGATACGACTCCCTAGAAAAGAACTAGTCTCCCTAGAAAAGAACTAGTCTCCCTAGAAAAGAACTAGACTCCCTAGAAAAAAACTAGTCTCCCCAGAAACAAACCGCACGCTGGTATAAATGACACAAAATAATGATGGTTTTCAATTATTGAGTCTTTAAACGAGAAGAACAAAAGAACATCAAATTCTTTAAGAACAAACGAACAAATGAACAAACGAACATCAAATTATTTATGAAACTTCAATATTACACAGACACAGACACACATCCACACACTTACTTGCCTAGGTCATGCAATTTTCTAAGTTCTACACAACAGGAAAGCTGGAGGGAAAGAGAACACCAGATAGACCCAGGGAGAAAAGACTGGACGGACTTGCAGGGTGGCTGAAGACAGAGAGGGTGAGAGAAGTACTTGCAGCGTCAGGAGATAGATTCATATGGAGGGCCATGGTCACCAACACCATGCAGCAGGCACATGATGATGGCACAATCTAAGAACACAAAAAGAAATCTATACTCACAATACAGCTCAGCTCAACTCTGAATGTTACAGGGTTATGTACTTATTTCAACAAAAAACTCGGCGTCTACAAGTTTCTAGATCTTGTGCTATTGGCTACAGACAGAAAGACAAAGCTTTGAATGAAACAAATAATCAGGTTAATTTCCATAACTAATCAGTTCTGTTGTTGTGTAAGCACCTTCTAATGGCTGCAGGGAACGAGAGCAAAGAGTTTCAGTTTCAGGCTCTCAAAATGACGTCTCTGCGCTCGGAACGAATTTCATATACACTAACGTCACAGGTGCCACGTGTATGGTGATCATGGCTCACGTCTTAATTAAGCCTGCATATAAACCCATGAGCTGGCCAGGTCTTGAGGCCCTACCTAGACTATGTTTTACCAAGTATACATTTTATACTGGTATTTTATTAGCCTACCAATGGAATAATCTTCATCATGATCATCAAGTGCCTTGCCACAAGGCGTTGGCGATCATGGCCCTCCATATGCATCTATCCCTTGTCGCTGCAAGTACATCTTCCACCCTCTTTGTCCTCAACCACGCTGAAAGTCTGTCCAATATTTTCTCCCTGGATCTACGCGGTGATCTCTTTCCCTCCAGCGTTCAGGGCACACGATAATGATGATGATGAACACTTAGCTCTCTAAAAAAAACTGCTCAGGTTATGATAAAAGCTTACCTCACTGACTGACCACTACGCCACTGGTATGTAAAGCAGCAACGAAGACTTGACGCCACATCCGTCCGCTCTGGGCCAGCGTGGTACCCCAGGTGTATTTCAGGATCCAAAGCGTCTCCTTCTACTGTTCGTCGCCATTGTTCCGGAGTCTTCCTCTTCAACATCTTCCTTCTGGTGTCCAGTGAAGGGCAGCCGTGTGACGTCATCCTGCTCTCTACGGATGGTGTCATTAACCCTTTGACTCCGCACCCTGTCCACCAGCTTTCTGCATTGTCAACCATGCTAGCAAAGCAAAAACTTAATCCTGGTGGATTGGGTGAGGGAATCAAAGGGTTGTTTTTTCAGTTGGTGAATAGGGTGCGGGAGTCAAAGGGTTAAGTTTTTGCAGTCGGTGGATAGGGTGCGGGAGTCAAAGGGTTAATGTCGCGCCAGCAGCAGCAAAAGTGTGTGTGGTATTTTACAGTGATTTTATCGTGGTTCTATTTGTTTTTGTACATTGAATTTTATATCAGTTTATTCCTCTTGGGTCCCGACAAATGGTGATGTAAATATTTTTTTAAAATTTTGAATATTTACCGGATAATCTGATTTTAGAGTTTCGTATGCCTACTTTTCGTCATTTTAATTCTGCCGCTCAGGTCGGACATTTAACCTGTGAACTGTGTTAACATTTTAGCCTACTGTGTTCGCCCAACGCTACAGCTCCCAAACCTTCGTTGTTCTCTGCAAACATCATCCTCTCCTGACTGGCTCTCAATTATGGATCCGTCCTTTCTTAAACAAATTGGACTGACACTTTTTAAACACAGCAAATGCTACCTCGGTGGAGGCGTCTACCAGCGCATACGTACATTGGGGCTGTGTAGCAAGCCCCGCACTGCGCGATCCTGTCGTGGTGGACGTCTCCACCGACTTTGGCACAACCTGCCTCCTGCTGTGCCAGCCCGACGCCACTTTTCTTTTCTGCTTCTTCGTCTCCTCCACTGCCCCTGCCTTCGACCTCGCTGCTGCGGGCTTCGTCTCCTCCTCTGCCATCTTCGCCTTCGCCTTCTGTCCTGGTGGTGCCGCCTTCGCCTTCTGTCCCGCCGGTGCTGCCTTCGTCTTCTGTCCCGCCGGCGCTGCCCTCGTCTTCTGTCCCGCCGGTGCTACCTTTGTCTTCTTCTTCTGTTCGATCGTTGCTGCCTTCGTCTTCTGCCCCGCTGGTGTCGCCTTCGTCTTTTGTCCCGTCGGTGCCGCCTTCGTCGCCACCTCGGCCGCCGCCATATGACTGTGATAAACTTAAACTATGCCTTTTTAACGCTCAATCAATATGCAAGGATGGCAAAGCCGAAGTCTTTGCCGATTTTATCGCTGATGAGCACGTTGACATTGCTTTTATCACAGAGACATGGCTTAACCCCCTTGGTCATGAACCTATACATGCTAGCCTCACTCCGAGTGGTTACAGGCTTGCTTCTTTCCATCGCTCATCTCGAGGTGGCGGTATCGCCATCCTCTACAACGACTCACTCCATTCCCGCCTATCTTTCTCGCAGTCTCTGCCTTTCTCCCATCCTTCTTTCGAGCACGTTGAAGTATCCTTCCAATCCACCCCTCACCCCATCACCTTCTCCTGTGTCTATCGACCTCCACCTAGCTCTGCCAACAAACTCACCACATCCACGTTTCTCTCTGACTTTGACCAACTGCTTGACCACTACTGCCTCTTACCTGGAAATCTCATCATTCTAGGTGACATCAATGCCCACTATGACAACACTCACCGTTATGACACAAGACATATCATCAACTCTCTGTCCAATCACAATATGACTCAACACATTTCTGAACCAACCCATCAAAAAGGTCACATTCTTGACTGGATCATTTCTCGTGATCACCACAATTCAGCTACTGACAACTGCTTAGTTCTTTCTACCCGTCTAACTTCAGCCCTTCCATCTGACCACTCTGCAATTCTCTGTTCTCATGACATTTCTCCTCCTTCCCGTACCACGCACACAGTGACTCGGCGCAATCTCAAATCTATCGACCTCTCCACATTTTCATCTGATGCCTCCCGTCTCCTTTCTGAAAAGTCACATAACCTTGCCGATGAATTCTATACTACTCTCCACCATCTTCTGGACACTCATGCTCCAGCCACAACCCGTCTTTTACCTGACCGCCCCCCTACCCCCTGGCTCACTCATGAGATTGCCTGTGCAAAACGTGCCCGCCGCAGAGCAGAGCGCCGCTGGCGCAAATCCAAACTCACTGTACACAGGCAACTTTTCCAAGCCTCTAAAACAAAAGTATCCACCCTCATTGCATCTGCAAAAACAAGCTATTTCCAAACCAAAATCCTGAATGCCTCTTCTTCAAAAGAACTCTTTACAACCATGAATCATCTCCTTGGCACACGAAAAGACTTACCTCTCCCAACAAAACATACAAATGAAGAACTCCCATCTGTATTCTCCAAGTATTTCACCACCAAAATACAAACTCTTCGTGACAGGCTTGACAGGACACCCTGTCAACCATGCCCACCTAACCCTTCCTTCTCTGGCACACCTCTCACTACTTTTACCCCAGTCTCACAAGAAGAAATTTTCAACACAATCAGATCCATGTCGTTCAAAACCTGCGAACTGGATCCTCTTCCAGGTTCTCTCTACTCCGATTGTCTCCCTACTCTCCTCCCATTCATCACTGACATCATCAACACTTCTTTTCAAACTGGAACTGTCCCAGATTCTTTCAAGTCTGCTATTGTTCACCCTCTCCTCAAGAAACACAATTTAGACCCAAATGAACTGAAAAATTACAGGCCTATCTCTAATCTCTCTTTCTTGTCAAAACTCCTTGAAAAGGTCGTCCTCAACCAGCTGAACTCTCACCTGTCTGCCAACAATCTCCTCAATCCTTTCCAGTCAGCCTACCGCCAGTGCCATAGCACTGAAACTGCCCTACTACACATTCTCAACAATCTCCTCCTTGCAACTGATACTGGCAAAGTCTCTCTCCTCACACTCCTTGATCTGTCTGCAGCCTTCGATACCATTGACCATGGTATTCTCCTTTCTAGACTTCATCATACTTTTGGCATCTCTGACATTGCTCGCTCCTTTTTCACTTCGTATTTATCAAACAGAAAACAAACTGTTCTCATCAATGGCACTTACTCTCAACCTGCATACCTGACCTGTGGTGTTCCACAAGGATCTGTCCTTGGCCCTGTTCTTTTCACTCTTTATACCTCCCCCCTGTCCACCATCATCAACTCCCACTCTATAAAACACCACTTCTATGCTGATGACACCCAACTTCAAGACAGTGACTCACCTGATAATATACAGCGCCTGTTGACTCGCACCACTGAGTGTTACTCGGACATTAAGAACTGGATGACACACAATAGACTTCAGCTTATTGACGACAAGACAGAAGCTATCCTCATTGGCACCCGTCAGAAACTTTCCCAGCTGCCTCCTCTTTCTCTCCCATTATGTAACACATCAGTCCCAATTTCTGATTCAGCTAAAAACCTTGGTGTCTGCATTGACTCTACCCTGTCCATGAACAACTTTGTTTCTCAAACTGCCAGATCTTGCTACTATCATCTCCATCGTATAAGCCTGATCAGGAAGTATCTCTCTGTCGAAACAACTGCAAAACTCGTTCTCTCTTCATAATGTCTCGCATTGACTATTGCAATTCACTCCTGTCTGGTCTTCCTGCCTCCACCATTCACATCCTACAGCGCATTCAAAACAATGCTGTACGCCTTGTACTCAAAAAGAAAAAAGCTGACCACATATCTCCTCTCCTGGCACAACTTCACTGGCTCCCTGTATCAAAGCGCATACAGTACAAACTAGACACCATGTGCTACAAAAGCCTCAATAACGCAGCCCCCGATTACCTGTCAAGCCTACTTGAGATCTATGTTCCCTCACGTACCCTCCGCTCTGCCTCCGATCCTCTGACTTTTCGCTTTCCACGCACTAAGCTCAATACCTATGGTCCACGAGCCTTCTCTGTTTCTGGTCCACTCTCCTGGAACAAACTTCCTCTCTCAGTCCGTCAGCAACCTACTTTTGCCTCCTTCAAGTCCGCTCTCAAAACTCACCTTTTCTCCTCTGCATAAAATCCTAACCTCACTCAACCCCCCTCTGCAGCCTGTCTCCGCTCGGAGGGGAATCACTTTGTTTTAATATATAATTGTATATGATGTGCTCTCTGTGGTTTTCCATTGGTTTTATTCTTGCTTTTATTGCTTTTATTCTTTTCTCCCCATTTGTGGCCATGCATGTGTGTGTGTGTGTGTGTGTGTGTGTGTGTGTGTGTGTGTGTGTGTGTGTGTGTGTGTGGTGTGTGTGTGTGCGTGCGTGTGTGTGCGTGCGTGCGTGTGTGTGTCTTTTCGGCGCTTGGATTTGATTTTGTCGAGATTTGCGCTATATAAATATTGTAATTATTATGTATGCATGTGCGTACGTATGTATGTATGTATGTATGTATGTATGTATGTATGTATGTATGTATGTATGTATGTATGTATGTATGTATGTATACGCTTAGATTTATGTATGTATGTATGTAAGCATGTATACGCTCAGCTTAGATTTATGTATGTAAGTATGTAATCATGTATGTATGCATGTATACGCTCATATGTATGTAGGTATGTATGCATGTATACGCTCAGCGCTTAGATTTGATTTTATCAAGATTTTGCGCTATATAAATAAAATATATTATTATTATTATTATTATTAAAACCAAGCGGGCTGCTCAGAGCCACATGAAGACTATAATATATATATGGCTATAAGTTTAACCATCTCATGCAAAACACACACATCTAAACATAACGATGACCTGGACAACATCAGGAAGAGAGTCCTTGAATGTTATATAGAACCAATACTGTTGTACGGATGCGAGGCGTGGACAGTCAGCAAGCAAAGCCAGAACAGGATCGAGGCAGCCGAGATGTAGTTTCTCAGAAGAATGTTGAGAGTTCCATGGACAGCAAAGAAAACAAACGAGACAGTCTTGATGGAGGCAGACACAAGTGGATCACTCATAAGGAAGATTAGGAAAAGACAAGCAACATTTATCGGCCATTTTATGAGGAAGGGGGATTTGGAGCACCTGGTCACAACGGGATAGCTGGAGGGAAAGAGAGCACCAGGTAGACCCAGGGAGAGAATGCTGGATGGACTTGCAGAGTGGCTGGGGACGAAGAGGGTGGGGGAGATGCTGGGGGCAACGAGAGATAGAGATGGTTGGAAGTCCATGGTCGCCAACGCCATGCGGCAGGGCACCTGATGATGATGATGATGAGATAACCTGGACAACAAAGAAACCTGAAAAAGAAAAATCAGTATACATGTAATTACCATCAATACAATCAATCTAATGACGTGACCCTTGCGATGGCCATTCCACACCAAATCGACACCAGGGGGAAGATAAAAAACAAACAAACAAACAACAACAACAACAACAACAACGAAAAACCAAACCAAACCATACCAAAATACAAACAACAACAAAAAACCAAACCAAACCACACCATTTTAAAAAAACAAACAACGAAAAAACCAAACCAAACCAAAAAACAAACAACAACGAAAAAACCAAACCAAATCATACCAAAAAACAAACAACAACAAAAAAACCAAACCAAACCAAACCATACCAAAAAAAAACAAAAACCCCCAAACCAAACCAAACCATACCAACAAACAAACAAACCAAATACCAATGCATGAACATGACAGAGTGCACACAAAAACACACACATAAAAACTGGCCTATAGTACCTAAAAATACCCCGTGGGGTTGCTGGGGGCTCTTTCAGTGTAAATAGTATCCCCACCTTCAAGAAATTGTGTGCTAGAAATTTCCTCTTTTCTTTCATTCTCTTTGTTTCTGCCTTGTTCCTTTGCTTTCTGTCATTTCTTCCTATCCTCACCTTCTGGAAATTCTGTGCTAGATATTTCCTCTTTTCTGTCATTCTCTTTGTTTCTGCCTTGTTCCTTTGCTTTCTGTCATTTCTTCCTATCATTTTCTGTCTTGCTGGTCCATTCACCTGAGAGAGAGAGAGAGAGAGGGGGGGGGAGGCAGACAGAGAGAGAGAGAGAGAGAGATGGGGAAAGAGAGAGAGAGAGAGAGAGAGAGAGAGAGAGAGAGAGAGAGAGAGAAGAGAGAGCCAACGTAAGGGAGAAAACACCAAGCAAGAAACGTGGTAACACAGGACCTAAGTTACTTCCCCTGCACTGATATGACTCTTCCATATTGACTGTCGAAGATATGCGAGCGCCACACTTGGCAGCAATCAGATTATTTTAAATAAAAAAAAATCGTCAACAGCTCATTTTAACCAAACAAATCCAAACCTATGCTGAAACAGTTCATGGTAAAGACCCTATATCAAAGTTGTTTTATGTTCTGACTGTAATTCCATCACCATCTTTCAGTGGACATCCATTTTCATCAATTCATGCAGAAAGCTTTCCACTAAAACCTAATCAAGTATACACATCAATCCAAATTTCTGTGTAACAACCAATGTCTTCATGAAACCATTCAGTGTCCTTGTATGTACGCCATGGAATTTTTGTGAACATACAGGTTCATATTTTCAACACATCATCATCATAATCAT
>JAPXFY010000022.1:68147165-68162165 GCA_030674185.1 Monoplex corrugatus
TGCATTGTCAACCACATAGAAAAGCAAACACTTAACCCTTTGACTCCCTCACCCTGTCCACCAGCATCCTGCATTGTCAACCACATAGAAAAGCAAACACTTAACCCTTTGACTCCCGCACCCTGTTCACCAGCATCCTGCATTGTCAACCACGTAGAAAAGCAAACACTTAACCCTTTGACTCCCGCACCCTGTCCACCAGCATCCTGCATTGTCAACCACGTAGAAAAGCAAACACTTAACCCTTTGACTCCCGCACCCTGTCCACCAGCATCCTGCATTGTCAACCTTGCTTGCTTAATGGTTAACAAGTATGTGTGGCTGAACAAGCTAGTCAATTTATCGTAGGTCTGTAGTCAAGACTAAAGATGTCCCTTTGTTGTAGGTCTGTGATCAAGACTACTGATGTCCCTATGTTGTAAGTCTGTGATCAAGACTACTGATGTCCTTATGTTGTAGGTCTGTGATCAAGACTACTGATGTCCTTTTGTTGTAAGTCTGTGATCAAGACTACTGATGTCCTTTTGTTGTAGGTCTGTGATCAAGACTACTGATGTCCCTATGTTGTAGGTCTGTGATCAAGACTACTGATGTCCTTATGTTGTAGTCTGTGATCAAGACTACTGATGTCCTTTTGTTGTAAGTCTGTGATCAAGACTACTGATGTCCCTTATGTTGTAGGTCTGTGATCAAGACTACTGATGTCCCTTTGTTGTAGGTCTGTGATCAAGACTACTGATGTCCCTTTGTTGTAAGTCTGTGATCAAGACTACTGATGTCCTTTGTTGTAGGAGTCTGTTGAGTCATAGACTACTGATGTCCTTTGTTGTAGGTCTGTGATCAAGACTACTGATGTCCTATGTTGTAGGTCTGTGATCAAGACTACTGATGTCCTTATGTTGTAGGTCTGTGATCAAGACTACTGATGTCCTTTGTTGTAGGTCTGTGATCAAGACTACTGATGTCCCTTTGTTGTAGGTCTGTGATCAAGACTACTGATGTCCCTTTGTTGTAGGTCTGTGATCAAGACTACTGATGTCCTTTGTTGTAAGTCTGTGATCAAGACTACTGATGTCCTTTGTTGTAGGTCTGTGATCAAGACTACTGATGTCCTTTTGTTGTAGGTCTGTGATCAAGACTACTGATGTCCTTTTGTTGTATTGTCTGTGATCAAGACTATATGATGTCCTTTTGTTGTAGGTCTGTGATCAAGACTACTGATGTCCCTTTGTTGTAGGTCTGTGATCAAGACTACTGATGTCCTTTGTTGTAGGTCTGTGATCAAGACTACTGATGTCCTTTTGTTGTAGGTCTGTGATCAAGACTACTGATGTCCCTTGTTGTAGGTCTGTGATCAAGACTACTGATGTCCTTTGTTGTAGTCTGTGATCAAGACTACTGATGTCCCTTTGTTGTAGGTCTGTGATCAAGACTACTGATGTCCTTTTGTTGTAGGTCTGTGATCAAGACTACTGATGTCCTTTTGTTGTAGGTCTGTGATCAAGACTACTGATGTCCTTTTGTTGTAGGTCTGTGATCAAGACTACTGATGTCCCTTTGTTGTAGGTCTGTGATCAAGACTACTGATGTCCTTTTGTTGTAGGTCTGTGATCAAGACTACTGATGTCCCTTTTGTTGTAGGTCTGTGATCAAGACTATGATGTCCCTTTGTTGTAGTCTGTGATCAAGACTACTGATGTCCTTTGTTGTAGTCTGTGATCAAGACTACTGATGTCCTTGTTGTAGGTCTGTGATCAAGACTACTGATGTCCTTTGTTGTAGGTCTGTGATCAAGACTACTGATGTCCTTTTGTTGTAGGTCTGTGATCAAGACTACTGATGTCCCTTTTGTTGTAGGTCTGTGATCAAGACTACTGATGTCCTTTTGTTGTAGGTCTGTGATCAAGACTACTGATGTCCCTTTGTTGTAGGTCTGTGATCAAGACTACTGATGTCCTTTGTTTAGGTCTGTGATCAAGACTACTGATGTCCCTTTGTTGTAGGTCTGTGATCAAGACTACTGATGTCCTCTTTGTTGTAGGTCTGTGATCAAGACTACTGATGTCCCTTTGTTGTAGGTCTGTGATCAAGACTACTGATGTCCCTTTGTTGTAGGTCTGTGATCAAGACTACTGATGTCCCTTTGTTGTAGGTCTGTGATCAAGACTACTGATGTCCTTTTGTTGTAGGTCTGTGATCAAGACTACTGATGTCCCTATGTTTTAGGTCTGTGATCAAGACTACTGATGTCCCTTTGTTGTAGGTCTGTGATCAAGACTACTGATGTCCCTTTGTTGTAGGTCTGTGATCAAGACTACTGATGTCCCTATGTTTTAGGTCTGTGATCAAGACTACTGATGTCCCTATGTTTTAGGTCTGTGATCAAGACTACTGATGTCCTTTTGTTGTAGGTCTGTGATCAAGACTACTGATGTTTCTATGTTTTAGGTCTGTGATCAAGACTACTGATGTCCCTTTGTTGTAGGTCTGTGATCAAGACTACTGATGTCCCATTGTTGTAGGTCTGTGATCAAGACTACTGATGTCCTTTTGTTGTAGGTCTGTGATCAAGACTACTGATGTCCCTTTGTTGTAGGTCTGTGATCAAGACTACTGATGTCCCTTTGTTGTAGGTCTGTGATCAAGACTAAAGATGTCCCTTTGTTGTAGGTCTGTGATCAAGACTACTGATGTCCCTATGTTTTAGGTCTGTGATCAAGACTACTGATGTCCCTTTGTTGTAGGTCTGTGATCAAGACTAAAGATGTCCCTTTGTTGTAGGTCTGTGATCAAGACTACTGATGTCCCTTTGTTGTAGGTCTGTGATCAAGACTACTGATGTCCCTATATTGTAGGTCTGTGATCAAGACTACTGATGTCCCTATGTTGTAGGTCTGTGATCAAGACTACTGATGTCCCTATATTGTAGGTCTGTGATCAAGACTACTGATGTCCCTATGTTGTAGGTCTGTGATCAAGACTACTGATGTCCTTTTGTTGTAGGTCTGTGATCAAGACTACTGATGTCCCTATATTGTAGGTCTGTGATCAAGACTACTGATGTCCCTATGTTGTAGGTCTGTGATCAAGACTACTGATGTCCTTTTGTTGTAGGTCTGTGATCAAGACTATTGATGTCCTTTTGTTGTAGGTCTGTGATCAAGACTACTGATGTCCCTTTGTTGTAGGTCTGTGATCAAGACTACTGATGTCCCTATGTTGTAGGTCTGTGATCAAGACTATTGATGTCCTTTTGTTGTAGGTCTGTGATCAAGACTACTGATGTCCCTATGTTGTAGGTCTGTGATCAAGACTACTGATGTCCTTTTGTTGTAGGTCTGTGATCAAGACTACTGATGTCCCTATGTTGTAGGTCTGTGATCAATACTACTGATGTCCCTTTGTTGTAGGTCTGTGATCAAGACTACTGATGTCCTTTTGTTGTAGGTCTGTGATCAAGACTACTGATGTCCCTATGTTGTAGGTCTGTGATCAAGACTATTGATGTCCCTTTGTTGTAGGTCTGTGATCAAGACTACTGATGTCCCTTTGTTGTAGGTCTGTGATCAAGACTACTGATGTCCTTTTGTTGTAGGTCTGTGATCAAGACTATTGATGTCCCTATGTTGTAGGTCTGTGATCAAGACTACTGATGTCCTTTTGTTGTAGGTCTGTGATCAAGACTATTGATGTCCCTATGTTGTAGGTCTGTGATCAAGACTACTGATGTCCTTTTGTTGTAGGTCTGTGATCAAGACTATTGATGTCCCTATGTTGTAGGTCTGTGATCAAGACTATTGATGTCCCTATGTTGTAGGTCTGTGATCAAGACTACTGATGTCCTTTTGTTGTAGGTCTGTGATCAAGACTATTGATGTCCCTATGTTGTAGGTCTGTGATCAAGACTAAAGATGTCCCTATGTTGTAGGTCTGTGATCAAGACTACTGATGTCCTTTTGTTGTAGGTCTGTGATCAAGACTACTGATGTCCCTATGTTGTAGGTCTGTGATCAAGACTACTGATGTCCTTTTGTTGTAGGTCTGTGATCAAGACTAAAGATGTCCCTATGTTGTAGGTCTGTGATCAAGACTACTGATGTCCCTATGTTGTAGGTCTGTGATCAAGACTACTGATGTCCCTATGTTGTAGGTCTGTGATCAAGACTACTGATGTCCTTATGTTGTAGGTCTGTGATCAAGACTACTGATGTCCCTATGTTGTAGGTCTGTGATCAAGACTACTGATGTCCTTTTGTTGTAGGTCTGTGATCAAGACTACTGATGTCCCTATGTTGTAGGTCTGTGATCAAGACTACTGATGTCCCTATGTTGTAGGTCTGTGATCAAGACTACTGATGTCCCTATGTTGTAGGTCTGTGATCAAGACTACTGATGTCCCTATGTTGTAGGTCTGTGATCAAGACTATTGATGTCCCTTTGTTGTAGGTCTGTGATCAACATTACTTATGTCCCATTGTTGTAGGTCTGTGATCAAGACTACTGATGTCCCTTTGTTGTAGGTCTGTGATCAAGACTACTGATGTCCCTTTGTTGTAGGTCTGTGATCAAGACTACTGATGTCCCTTTGTTGTAGGTCTGTGATCAAGACTACTGATGTCCCTATGTTGTAGGTCTGTGATCAAGACTACTGATGTCCCTTTGTTGTAGGTCTGTGATCAAGACTACTGATGTCCTTTTGTTGTAGGTCTGTGATCAAGACTACTGATGTCCCTTTGTTGTAGGTCTGTGATCAAAACTGGTGACTGACTTAACGCTCTGACGCAGGCTGAAGCACCCCTTGCCCGGATTTTCAACTACTCATGTTTGGCTGAAAAATCTCAAAGCTCCCCTCAAAGAAACATATAATTATCAAATTACTTTGGTGGAAAAACGTTCAAAGGCTTTCTGTACCATGACCTATAATTATAATATTGTATAGCCATGGCTTGCCTGACAGAACAGCGTTGAACAAGAGAAGACTGGCTGTGTTTGTTCGAGTGTACCAAGCGTGTTTAATTCAAGACTGAAGAACACTGCATTGCTGCCTTTCTCATTTTTTTACCCTTCCCTTTTTTCTTTGGATGTGTGCATGCACGTTGGTGTTGCCCCCACTGCGCAGGCGATATATCGCTGCACAGTCTGCGTAATCCCCTGTGAAATGGTCGTGCATGCTGGGTTATTGTTATTGTTATTTTTGTTTAAAGCCCAGCCGACTGCGTAGAGCCATATCAGGGCTATAACCGTTTCCAAACATACACCATATTTCAACAGGAAAGAAAAAGGAAAAGAAAATAAAGTACACATATCAATGCAATCGCGCACATAATCTAAGGAGACGCCCCTGGTGTTGACCACTCCGTCCAATTTATCGCACACGCTGATTTAAAAAACATACCTGAACACAAATGTAAACATAACTAAGGACACCAAAACATATATAAAAACGGCCCTAAATTACCTAAAATTGCTTCTGCATATCTCATTTACCTAGAGCCAACAACGCATTTGTTATTGTTATTGTTGTTTAAAGCCCAGCCGACTGCGTAGAGCCATATCAGGGCTATAACCGCTTCAAAACATACACAATACTTCAACAAGAAAACCCCCCATTACGTCCAATTTATCACATAGGGGATTTAAAAAACAAACCTGAAAACAAGTATAAACATGACTAAGGACACCAAAAACATCTATAAAAACGGCCCTAAGTTACCTAAAATTGCTTCCGCATATTTCATTTCCCTTGAGGCAAAAATGCACTGAGTACATATACCCAATCATCAACCCTAAGAGACAGTACGTAAGACTTTATCGAACACATACAGGTGAACGGACCAGCACGACAGAAAACGATAGCAAGAAACGACAGAAAACGTAGGAACAAGGCAGAAGCAGATGAGAGAAAAGAGGAAATTTCTAGCACAGAATTTCCAGAAGGTGGGGATACTATTTATACTGAAAGAAGCCCCCGGCATCCCCACGGGGAGGAGGGGGAGGGGGACAAATACCTACGTTACCTCTGACTTAAAGAGTTTGGAGTTTGATCAAGATGGATTCACTGCACTCGAACAATTCCGTGTGTGCTCTGCCTGAATACGCTAACAACTATCAGGTAAATTCCCCGCGTCTCTGAAAAACCATACACGCTTGGACAAGGTTTTGAAAGTGGGGGAAAGTGACCGATAAAACATTAAGCTGACACCGCCAGAATGATGGCGACAGTAAGATGGACAAGCAGCAGGCCGATGGAAAATGAAGATATATTGCATATTGTGTTGTACGCTCTCATTCTGTGCGTGAGTGTGTACGTGTACGTGTACGTGTACGGTGTGTGTGTGTGTGTGTGTGTGTGTGTGTGTGTGTGCGTTGTGTGTGTGTGTGTGTGTGTGTGTGTGTGTGTGTGTGTCGTCGTTCTTTGATTTAACGTCTGTTCACTATGAGTGATATTAGACGGTGTGTGTGTGTGTGTGTGTATGTGTGTGTGTGTTTGTGTGTGTGTTTGTGTGTGTGTGTTTGTGTGTGTGTGTGTGTGTGTGTGTGTGTGTGTGTGTGTGTGTGTGTGTGTGTGTGTGTGTGTGTGTGAGACACTTCTGGGGCGCGTGTGCGAGAGACAGATAAACACACCCCTCCCCGCACATGTTCAACATACTTACCTTTTAACCTTCGAAAATAAAAATAAAAATTCATAACTCTCTCTCTCTCTTTCGCTCTCTCCCCGAGCGATATAGTTACGAGCGGAGAGAAAAAGAAAGTCATGAATTATGCATTGAGGAGGCCATGGAGTATGCCAATGTAAAGAATTATGAGCATCCATGAACCAAGGGTGGTCAGACTTGGGATCAAAAGACGCTTTAGCTGTTTGTGAGTTGTCTCCTCCTTCTGTTTCTCCTCTTGTTGATGTCAGTGTATGTTTTCAACTTTTAACCTTTTGACTTCTGAAAGACTGTGGATGGGACACAAATAATATAGTCAAGCCACTCTATTAAAAACTTTGTAGTTTTTTTTTACCTGCCTGCTTTTACCTGTAAAGGTGTCGCGGGAAGAAAAACAATCATGTTTGTAACAGGGTTACAGAAAATTCAGATTTTTACTTCTCTGGTCATTGTGACCTTGAAAAGCTTCTGTTGAAATGAAACCTAGCGAGCATCGAGGTCAACAGTAGTCTCTGTCACAACAGTGAGAACGGATTTATACGTCGTCAGGAGTTACTATCGCGGGAAGAAAAACAAGTATCGGTTTCTAACAGGGTTACAGTCTGGTTACAGAAAATTCAGATATTTTATTTCTCTGGTCGTCGTGACCTTGAAAAAGTTTCAGTTGGAATCACACTTCACAGGCATCGAGGTCAACAGTAGACTGTTACAACAGTGAAAACGGATTTATACGTACGTCGTCAGGAGTTCTTGAAAAAGCGCTGTTGACACTCCTTCCCTGTAAAGAACCAATGTATGGCACTCCCCTCCCCCCCCCCCCCCCCCCCAAAGTCCCTGTGACCTTGACCTTGGTGCTTTATCCTCCAAACTTACGCTTTGGCGAATCCTCAACAATCCACACCCTCAATCAAAATTATGGTACAGATCCGCTCATGAAGACAAGAGAAAGTCTTTTTCATTCATTTTTCCGCACAGACATGCATTCTTCTCTCAGGTCGATATGAAAACTTTCACTTCAAACAAGTGGAGATTTAACCATTTGACTCCCGCACCCTATCCGCCAACTGCAAATACTTAACCTTTTGACTGCCTCACCCTATCCGCCAACTGCAAATACTTAACCCTTTGACTCCCTCACCCTATCCACCAGCTTCCTGCAGGATGCTGATGGACAGGGCGTGGGAGTCAAAGAGTTAAAGTCTTTGCATTGCTGGCATGGTTGACTATGCAGGATGCTGATGGACAGGGTGTGGGAGTCAAAGGGTTTTAAGGTGGAAAAATCAATCTCCACTCCCGCTACATGAAAGTGCATGGCATACGATTGCTGACATCTTGGAGATGGGCTTTCGAGATTAGCTTAATTAAGAGGAATTCGTTGAACTTAGACAATTCCATATGCGCTACACCCAAATTAATTAAAAAGTCTTTCTCTGTCTTTGGCCCAAATGTATGGAACTCTCTACCACTGTCTCTCAGAAAAACTAAGTGTTTCTCAACCTTCAAACGGTTTGCAAGTCTGTCATCAGACTAATCTCTCCTGCCTGTATAACAGTATTTTGTATAATGGCCTATAGAGCGAGGTGTGTGTGTGCGTGCATGTGTGTGTGTGTGTGTGTGTGTGTGTGTGTGTGTGTGTGTGTGTGTGTGTGTGTGTGTGTGTGTGTGTGTGTGTGTGTGGTGTACGCAAGCACACACACCCAGCAATATATAAACACAGTATGCCTCTTTATTCATATGAAAAATCTGTTAATCTTTCTTCATTACATAAGTCAGTGTTTAAATTTTAATATTCTGTGGTTTCTTATGTGTCTTCTTACTTGTATAGCTTTAATGTTAGTTGTTATCTTATTGTGTATGTAATTGTGAACATTTTTTATCACCTTTTGCCTTTCTTGCGAAATGTAAAGCGCTGGTGAGCATGTTTTTATATGGAATATCGCTATACAAATAAACATTATTATTATTATTATTAAATCTGAAAACACTACAGGTGATATGAAAATGGCAGGCAGAGGCAGTTCCATCAGGCCTCCACCGTATTAACTACAAGGTAGAAGCAGTAGCATTACTTCATGCAGCCAGCGTCACCATCAGCAGAGTGGATCGCAACACCCAGGTCGTCTTTTTGGCTGACGCTCTGTTTGTGCTGCAGGCTTTCACCAACAACAGGCAGCCACGATCGGAAAAGACACCACACAAACGAGCGCCTCAGGACAGTGCTACAGTGGATCCCTTCACTCTGTAACACTGAAGGAAATTAAAAAGAAGAAAAAGAAGAAGAAAGAAGAAGGAGAAAGGAGGAGGAGAAAAAGAAAGAAGAAAAAGAAAGAAGAAGAAGAAGGAGGAGGAGGACGAAGAAGAAGAAGTAGAAGAAGAAGAAGCGAGAAAACGAAGAAAGCAGAAGAAAAAGAAGAAGAAGAAGAAGAAAAAGAAGAAGACAGAAAACGAACAAAGAAAGAAGAAGAGGAATAAGACAGAAAAAGAAAGAAGAAAAAGAAAAAGAAGGAAGAAAAAGAAGAAGGAGAAGAAAATAGACAGATAGACGAAAATGACAGACAGAAGAAGATGAAGTAGAAGTAGAAGAAGTAGAAGAAGAAGAAAGAAGAAGAAAGAAGAAGAAGAAAGAAAGAAAGAAAGAAAGAAAGAAAGACAGAAAGGAGAAGACAGAAAATGAAGATAGAAAACGAAGAGAAGAAGAAGAAGAAGAAGAAGAAGAAGAAGCAGAAGAAGAAGAAGAAGAAGAAGAAGAAGAAGAAGAAGAAGAAGAAGAAGAAGAAGAAGAAGAAGAAGAAGAAGAAAAAGAAGAAGAAGAAGAAGATGAAGAAGAAAAAGAAGAAGAAGAAGAAGAAGAAGAAGAAGAAGAAGAAGCAGCAGCAGAAGAAGAACAACCACCACCACCACCACAACATTTGGAGTCCAAGGCTCTATCCTAAGCGAGCACACCAGTAAAAGAACACCGCGCGACTCAATAATAAAAACCTGCCTCCCTCGGGTCTCGGAGAAAGAAAAGGAGGAGGAGGAGGAGGAGGAGGAGGAGTTTTGTTGCTCATTTTTGTGTTTTATTCTCTTACTCGCGCTCGAATTGCTCCTGTCTTCGCCAACAAAACACCCCCAGCTCTCTGCCATTCCCGTACAGCGATGCGAGGTTTTATTGATTGCGCTCCGTTGAAAAAGCTTTCGTGACACTGGTTCCGCAAGACTGCTCTGTGGATATGAGGGGATGTGCTGCCGTTCTGTGTCTGTCAGGGGTCGTCCACCTGTCTCCTCGTTCTGCATGCTTGGCTGTTGGGAATTTTCAGGTCTCTGTAGTCTTGTTGTTAATGTTATTTTTTTGTGTTTAGAGACCAGCTGACTGCGTAGACATATCAGGGCTATGACCATCCAAACATACGTAATATCTGATTGATAGAAATAAAAGTACAAATGAAAAATAAAATAAAACCAAAACCAAAAACAAAGTAAAGGAAAGCAAAACAAAACAAGACAAAAACAGAAAAGAAAATCATGTACATGTATTAACGCATTCGGGCACATGATCTAAGGTTATGCCCCTTAGACCTCAGTCTAATTTATCACGAGAGGGTTACGAAAATAAACACACCGAAAACAAATATAAACACAAGTAAGGATACTAGACATATATAAAAACGGGGCTAAATTAAAAACAAACAAACAAACAAACAAACAAACAAACAAAACACAAACAAACAAACAAACAAACAAACAAACAAACAAAACACAAACAAACAAACAAACAAACAAACAAACAAACAAAACACAAACAAACAAACAAACAAACCGATGTCTGCATATCGATTTTCCGTTGAGCCAAAAATGTAGTTAATAATATATACCCAATTATCGATTGTAATGGAAAGAGTGCAAGGTTTTACAGAACACATACAGTGAATGGACCAGCAAGGCAGAAAATGATAGGAAGAAATGACAGAAAGCAAAGAAACAGGGCAGAAACAAAGAGAGTGACAGAAAAGAGGAAGTTTCTGGCACAGAATTTCCAGAAAGTGGGGATACTATTTATACTGTAAGACCTCCCTGCGTCACCACAGGGGTAATGGTCTGATGCATGTATTTGTGTGCCATTCCCCCCCTCCGCCCCCCGTCTCAAAATCTATATTCAACTTGTATTTCATTTTCGCCATTAGTAATGACTTAACAAGCATTATCAACGCGGTGATCAACACATGATATTAATAACAATAATATATTAACCTTTGACTCCCGCACCCTGTCTACCAGCACCCTACATATTCAACCATGCGAGCAAAGCAAAAACTTAACCCTTTGATTCCCTCACCCTATCCACCAGCTTCCTGCAGGAAGCTGGTGGATAGGGTGAGGGAATCAGAGGGTTAAGTTTTTGCAGTTGGTGGGTAGGGTGCGGGAGTCAAAGGGTTAAATATCTTGAAGTACTGCTACGAATAACAATAATATCACTGTATGAAAAATTCGTGGCTAAATAACGTTAATAACAGTACTAATGACATCATAATAAAAACGTTAATAACAGTACTAATGACATCATAATAAAAACGTTAATAACAGTACTAATGACATCATAATAAAAACGTTAATAACAGTACTAATGACATCATAATAAAAACGTTAATAACAGTACTAATGACATCATAATAAAAACGTTAATAACAGTACTAATGACATCATAATAAAAACGTTAATAACAGTACTAATGACATCATAATAATAACGTTAATAACAGTACTAATGACATCATAATAATAACGTTAATAACAGTACTAATGACATCATAATAAAAACAACAACGCATAACCAAACACTGATTAACCATTTTTCCTAAATAGTTTAACTTATGGCCGAGCATGCAATGGTATGTAAGGCAGCAACGAAGATTTTTCACTCTTGTACGTTTTGGGCCAGCTTTCGTGTGGTATCCCGGCTGCGTCTCAGGGCTTTAAGGTCTCCCATTGTTTGTCACCAGGCGGGCCCCAATAGCTCAGTTGGTTTGAGCGTCGGATTCACATGTTAATAGTTGTGGATTCGAATCCTGGGGTGCGCTACATTAAAACTGGCCTTCTCACTGTCCCATCTTAACATCCTTGTTGTTCTGGTGGTGTCAGTATAGGATTAGATAAGTTCCCCCTTCCCCACTTCCCTGGGATGGTTATCCCCGTCGGGTATATCACCTGAGGTGGGTGTCGACGTAAAAACTAAACCAAACCACCAGGTGTTCTTGGGGCTTCCTCTCTTAGGTCTTCCTTCTGATGTCCAGTGAAGGACAGTCCGTGATGTTGTCCTGCTGTCTTCCTTCTGGTGTCCAGTGAAGGGCAGTCTGGGTGATGTTGTCCTGCTGTCTTCCTTCTGGTGTCCAGTGAAGGACAGTCTGGGTGATGTTGTTCTGTTGTCTTCCTTCTGGTGTCCAGTGAAGGACAGTCCGGGTGATGTTGTTCTGTTGTCTTCCTTCTGGTGTCCAGTGAAGGACAGTCTGGGTGATGTTGTTCTGTTGTCTTCCTTCTGGTGTCCAGTGAAGGACAGTCCGCGTGATGTTGTCCTGCTGTCTTCCTTCTGGTGTCCAGTGAAGGTCAGTCCGGGTGATGTTGTCCTGATGTCTTCCTTCTGGTGTCCAGTGAAGGACAGTCCGGGTGATGTTGTCCTGCTGTCTTCCAACATTCCGAGCCGCAAATGCTTGTGATTTCTTATTATTTTTCACCTCCTATTGGTTCCTCTGGCTTGTCCGTGTTTCGTCTCTTCCTCTGTCTCTCTGTCCCTCACACTGCCCCTTCCCCCCCCCCCCCCCACTCACTCCCACACAGAGGGACTTGCCCAGCAATCTATTTGTCAAAAACGCTGACATGTTTATGTTGCTCCCCACCTTAAAAACACCCCTGGAACCTTTTGTGTCGCTCGTGTGGAGGTCAGGTGAGGGTGGTGATGGTGGTGTTCTGGGGAGAGAGGAAGAGGAACCTGTAGTCTTAAACAGATAATGTGAAGATTGCGACAACGGGGTGAAGGTGAGGACGGTGGAAAGAGGGGGGAACGAGGGGGGAAGGAAGTCGCGAGACTGTTGTCCGCCTTGCCCTGTGCGTTAGGTGGTCAGAACGGTCATAGTGGTGCAGCGGTTAGCGCAAGGGACTACAGATTGGAAGGTCGTGGGTTCGAATCTCACCACTAAGACAGAACGACAAAAGACAACACGGATTTCACTTTCTTCTGCACCTTCACATATTGGACAATAATGTCATAAATACTGCGCTGTCTTTTACGGTAATAATGGCCAAAGAGCTGAGAAACCCCAAACCTACATACCAGAACATAAATATCTTAAATGTCTGTCCATTTCCGTCGATAGATTTGTCGAGGTACAGTACAGTGTACACCACTGTCGACAGAAATAAAACGTACCACTGACCACATATCTCCTCTCCTGGCACAACTTCACTGGCTCCCTGTATCAAAGCGCATACAGTACAAACTAGACACCATGTGCTACAAAAGCCTCAATAAAGCAGCCCCCGATTACCTGTCAAGCCTACTTGAGATCTATGTTCCCTCACGTACCCTCCGCTCTGCCTCCGATCCTCTGACTTTTCGCTTTCCACGCACTAAGCTCAATACCTATGGTCCACGAGCCTTCTCTGTTTCTGGTCCGCTCTCCTGGAACAAACTTCCTCTCTCAGTCCGTCAGCAACCTACTTTTGTCTCCTTCAAGTCCGCTCTCAAAACTCACCTTTTCTCCTCTGCATAAAATCCTGACCTCACTCAATCCCCTCTGCAGCCTGGCTCCGCTCGGAGGGGAATCACATTGCAATATATAATTGTATATAATATGCTCTCTATGATTTTCCATTGCTTTTATTCTTTCTTCCCATTTATAGCCGTGTGCGTGTGCGTGTGTGCGTGTGTGTGTGTGTGTGTGTGTGTGTGTGTGTGTGTGTGTGTGTGTGTGTGTGTGTGTGTGTGTGTGCGTGCGTGCGTGTGTGTGCGTGCGTGCGTGTGTGTCTGTTTTAGCGCTTAGATTTGATTTTATCAAGATTTTGCGCTATATAAATAAAATATTGTATTGTATTGTACCACTGTTAAGAACATGGTTAATGCCATTACTGCCATTTATTTTTCAACTAATTTGGTACAAAACATACGAACGCAAGTTCAAATAACTGACCCCTTACCCTGGAAACCAATGCGTCTTGCCCAAGTAATCCAAATAATACGGCACATTAGAAGTAAGAAACTCTGGGGACAACCGGACAGCAGAAGGTCCTCAGAGGAGAAACCCATGTCAAGCAAGTGTTTCGGCCCTTAGCTCATAACATTCTAAGGGGGCTGGGCCGCATCCAGGTTATGACTGCTGGTTGCCCTTCTTCTGTCGCCACACACTACACTACACTAGTGGTAAGAAACTTCAGGAAGAGCCGGACAGCAGAAGGTCCTCAGAGGAGAAACCTCCGCCAAGCAAGTGTTTCGGCCCTTAACTCCTGACACTCTAAGGGGGCCGGGCCGCATCCAGGTCACGACTCCACAATGCCCTTTGGCTGTCACTTTTTATTTTTTCAAATATGTCCTCCATCTGGGTTCGAACTTGCACATCTAAAGTGATCAGCCCTGAGACAGATGTCTTAACCACTTAGCTATCGGACACTAGCAACATACAGGGGAAGTTTTAAACTTATGGAGTTCATTTTTGTTGTCGGACACTAGCAACATAGAAGGGAAGTTTTAATCTTATGGAGGTCATTTTTGTTGTCGGACACTAGCAACATACAGGGGAAGTTTTAACCTTATGGAGTTCATTTTTGTTGTTGGCCACTAGCAACATACAGGGGAAGTTTTAACCTTATGGAGTTCATTTTTGTTGTCAGACACTAGCAACATAGAAGGGAAGTTTTAATCTTATGGAGGTCATTTTTGTTGTCGGACACTAGCAATATACAGGGGAAGTTTTAACCTTATGGAGGTCATTTTTGTTGTCGGACACTAGCAATATACAGGGGAAGTTTTAACCTTATGGAGGTTATTTTTGTTGTCGGACACTAGCAACATAGAAGGGAAGTTTTAACCTTATGGAGGTTATTTTTGTTGTCGGACACTAGCAACATACAGGGGAAGTTTTAACCTTATGGAGGTTATTTTTGTTGTCGGACACTAGCAATATAGAAGGGAAGTTTTAACCTTATGGAGTTCATTTTTGTTGTCTGACACTAGCAACATAGAAGGGAAGTTTTAACCTTATGGAGGTTATTTTTGTTGTCGGACACTAGCAATATAAAAGGGAAGTTTTAACCTTATGGAGTTCATTTTTGTTGTCTGACACTAGCAATATAGAAGGGAAGTTTTAACCTTATGGAGGTCA
>JAPXFY010000022.1:68167165-68174665 GCA_030674185.1 Monoplex corrugatus
GCGGTGCCATCTCCTCTCCCTCGCTGCTTTATCTTCCCTGACCATGAACAGGATCAGGGTTCCCGTTCACAGCTGGGTGGACTGCGTGCCGCACACATTGTCTTTTTTAAGAGCCAGACTCGAATCTGTGCAAATAGATTGAAGAGAGGAGGTATGCCTCTTCATAACAGATCAATACTAGTTTTCTCAGGAAACGACAATTTACACACTTCTATATAATCTTTCATTTTCTTCCACTTACAGTGCAAAATTGACAGCAAACTAGTCATTGTAATTATTGACAATAATGGCATCTTAAATGGTGATCAGTAAAAAACATGAAATCCCCTCATGCAAAATAAAAACAAATGGCACAACCTTGACATAGGTTAATAAGTTCAAATACCTGGGAACGGTCATTTCATCAGATGGCAGAAGCACATCGGAAATAGCTGGCAGAATCGGCGAAGCCAAAATAGCATTCAAGAAGATGACAAGCATTCTTACCAACAAATGCCTATCAATTAACATCAGAAAGAGATACCTTGAATGTTATATAGAACCAATACTGTTGTACGGATGCGAGGCGTGGACAGTCAGCAAGCAAAGCCAGAGCAGGATCGAGGCAGCCGAGATGTGGTTTCTCAGAAGAATGTTGAGAGTTCCATGGACAGCAAAGAAAACAAATGAGACAGTTTTGATGGAGGCAGACACAAATAGATCACTCATAAGGAAGATTAGGAAAAGACAAGCAACACTTATAGGCCATTTTATGAGGAAGGAGGATTTGGAGCACCTGGTCACAACGGGAAAGCTGGAGGGAAAGAGAGCACCGGGTAGACCCAGGGAGAGAATGCTGGACGGACTTGCAGAGTGGCTGGAGATGAAGAGGGTGGGGGAGATGCTGGGCAACGAGAGATAGAGATGGTTGGAAGTCCATGGTCGCCAACGCCATGCGGCAGGGCACCTGATGATGATGATGATGTCATCTTAAACTATTCAGTGATCATCATAACAGCTCATCAGCCAATGTGTACTTCCACTGCAAACAGCCAGTCATGTGGCGTCGTGTAACAATTCATATATCTATGCATTCGTCACCATAGGTGTTTGTGTATGTGTAGTCAAGACGGTGATAGTAAATATTTGAGACCTGGTTGGCGTACTGTTGAAGGTGGCAGACACAAAAAGATCATTAACAAAGAAAATTAGGAAAAGACGAGCAACATTTATAGGACATTTTATGAGGAAAGGGGAATTAGAGCACCTGGTCACAACAGGAAAGCTGGAGGGAAAGACAGCACCGGGTAGACCCAGGGAGAAAATATTGGACGGACTTGCAGGGTGGCTGGGGACAGAGAGAGTGGGAGATGTACTTGCGGCAACAAGGGATAGATTTGTATGGAGGGCCATGATCGCCAACGCCAAGCGGCAGGGCACATCATGATGATGATGATGATGATTGGTGTAGAGGTAGAGAGCTCACCTTCCAATCTGCCTGCATGTGATTGCACGAATGCAAATCACGCCCGTATATGTGTGTGTGGCCTCCAGCCACCCAGCTGTGGATGGGTACCCGGCTTTCTGGTAAAGCAGCGAAGGAGAGAAGCTGGGCACCGTCGTCATAATGCTGGCCCTAAGAATATTTGAGGTCTCTACCACCTCACTCCCCTACGACCTCAGGACTACGGGAAATATTTTTTTTTGTGTGTGTATATATATTGATATGTGCATGTGTACTTACGTGTGTATCCTGATGTATATGTGTTATGTGTAAATGTTTCTCTACTTACTAAGCTCTTGTATAATTATGTGCGATGAGCAGCGAGTCCAAATTAGTTCGGATAATAGGCGCTATACAATAATGATTGACCTGGATGTGGCCCGGCCCCCCGAGAGTGTAAGGAATTCAGGGCCGAAACACTTGTCTAAAGGGGGTTACTTCTCTGAAGACCTTCTGTTGTCTAGCTCTCCCTAGAGTTTCTTTCTACCTGCACATGGTCAATCCATTGACTTCCGGGAATAGTTCGGAGGACATTCGGGAAAGACCGAAGGACACTGGGAAAGACTAGACCTGCGGGCTTTGTGGGTTGGCTTCCCACCTTGCCTTTGATAACATGCCACGAGTTCTTTAAATGAAAGATGCTCCCAGGATTCACCGAAAGGGGGAGAGAATGATGAATCCATCGGCACAGACTCCATCACGACTGGAAACGCACAACGGATCATGATTAATGACCAGATGGAATTTCCGTGTGCGTGTGGAAGGAGATTCACCACCAAACGCGGCATGAAGATCCACAGGACAAAAATGGGCTGTTTGAAGACACATACGAACCAGCAGCAGCGCACTGCGATAGCAGGTGAGACGTTGGATGACCAAGGCCAGGATTTAAACCATAGTGCCAAGGACATCCACGCTGACGGTTCTGATGCGGATTTTGCACAAGCTCTTAACGCCAAACGTGGAAAACTCAATTTGCCGCCTGCCGGTGCAAAAGAACAATGGGAGAAATTAGATGAGGAACTTGTCCTTAAGCTGAATGCGCTAATAGGGAACAGTACGCTGGAACACAAACTTGACACATACGGAGACATCATATACTCTATCTGCAGGGACACTTATGGAGTGAAGCAGCCAAAGACAAAAACGCCTCCCCAGAAATCCAGAAGACAGCAACAGATGGAGAGCATCCAGAGGGAGAAAAGGAAGCTTAAAAAGCGAATGAAAACTGCCTCAGAATTCGAGAAGCAAGGGCTCCTAGAACTCTGGAAAGATCTGAAAGCCAAACACAATGCTCTCAGCAAAGTGGAATCAGCAAGGCGAAGAAAGAGCAAAAAGAAGAAGACTCAAGATCGTTTCTTCAAAGATCCCTTTGACTTTGCAAGAAAGCTGTTTGAACAACCCAAATCAGGGACTCTCACAGTGGGCAAGGAAACCCTAGAGCAGCATCTCAGGGAAACATATTCCGATTCTCAGCGCGAGGCACCACTTGAAATCCAGAATCTGGTTTGGCCTGCAGCGCCAGAAGGAAAATTCAATAACAAACCACCAACACTGGATGAAGTGAAGAACGTAGTAAAGAAAGCCAGAGCCAAGTCAGCACCTGGACCAAACGGAATACCATACCTGCTCTACAAGAAATGCCCAAAAGTGCTCGAGTGGCTCCACAAGATGATTCGATCAGCATGGAGGAACCAGAAGATCAGCGACCAATGGATGAGAGCTGAAGGAGTGTACATTCCGAAGGAGCAGAACTCCAGCAGCATCAATCAGTTCAGGCCAATATCACTTCTGAACGTCGAGGGGAAAATCTTCTTCTCTGTTATGGCAGCAAGATTGACAAAATACCTGACTGAAAACAAGTATCTGGATATGTCAGTCCAAAAGGGAGGCATACCAGGAATGCCTGGATGCTTGGAACATGCCACGTTGATTTGGGATGCCATCCAAAAAGCAAGAACAGAGAAGAGAGACATTGACGTAGTTTGGCTTGATCTGGCGAATGCATATGGATCAGTTCCACACGATATGATCCAGCTGGCTCTTGAAATGTATCACATCCCAGAAAACATCCGAACAATGCTGAGGAAGTATTTCCAAGGGTTCTCAATGCGGTTCTCTACCAAAGAATACACCACGGACTGGATAGACCTAGAGGTGGGCATTGCAATGGGCTGTGCAATCTCTCCCATACTGTTCGTGTTGGCAATGGAAGTCATCTTGAAAGCTGCAATGAAGAGTTCAGGTCCAGTGAATCTGGGAGATGGATACCAGATGCCTCCTCTGAAAGCTTTCATGGATGACACAACAGTCTTGTCCACGGATGAGGAAGAGACACACCGAATCTTAAAGCAGCTGGATGAGCTGGTGGCCTCTTCAAGAATGAGGTTCAAACCTAAGAAATCCCGAAGTCTCTCACTGCGAAAAGGAAAAGTGGCAGATTCAGTCAAATTCATGGTAGCCAACCAAGCCATCCCCACTGTCACAGAAGAGCCAGTAAAAAGTCTCGGAAGATGGTATGATGACTCCCTGAAAGACACACAAAGGGGATGTGAAACCAAGCAAACAGCAGAAGAAGGCCTGAAGAAAATAGATAACTGCGGACTGCCAGGCAAATACAAAGTCTGGTGTCTACAGTTCATGCTGATACCAAAGCTGCTGTGGCCACTGCTAATCTATGACATTTGCACCAGCACAGTGGAAGCAATGGAAGCCAAAATCAACAAATACACAAGAAAATGGCTCGGTGTCCCACCTGGTCTCACTGATGTTGCATTCTACTGTCGTCAAGCAATGCTGAAGCTACCTCTCAAATCCATAGTGGAGGAATACAAAGTTGGAAAAGCAAGACTGTTGAGCATGCTGGAGGAATCGGAAGACAATATCGTGAGATCAGTTCATCCAAAGCTGAGAACTGGCAGAAAGTGGAAAGTCCAAGAGGCTGTAAACAATGCCAAGAGAAACCTCAGCATCAAAGAAATAATTGGACACACGCAAACCAACAGACAGGGACTGGGAGCAACAAAAATGCAGTGGTGGTCCAAAGCCAAAGGGAAGGAAAAAAGAGACATGATCATACAGGAGTTGAAGGAAGAAGAAGATGTCAAAAGAGTGCAGAAGGCAGTCCAGCAAGGTCAACAGGGGCAATGGACAACATGGGACAGTGCACTCCAAAGAAGTCTCAGCTGGAACGATATGTGGCACATGGCTCCTCTAAGGATAAGCTTCCTCCTCAGATCTGTATATGACCTGCTCCCCTCGAATGCAAACTTAGTGAAATGGGGGAAATCAGACGACCCAGCATGTCCGCTCTGTCAGAAGAAACAAACAGTGGAACATGTCCTAAGCTCTTGCAAAGTAGCGCTAGCCCAAGGAAGGTATACATGGAGGCACAACCAAGTTCTGAAAGTGATCACAGACGTGGTTAGCGAAAAAACCATGACCCCAAACGCACCAATTGCTATGACAACGTTCTACAAAGCAGGAGGGAAGCAGGTCTGGCCCGAAAGTGCTATGACAACCAGCACATTGCCAAAGGGTCTTCTGGATGGAGCAGTCGACTGGGAGTGTACAGCAGACCTCCCAGAGTGGAGAAATTACCCAGATGTCATCAGCAAGACAGGCATGAGACCAGACATCGCTCTCCACTCTGACTCTTCGAAACAAGTGATTCTGATAGAACTCACTGTGCCATACGAAAGCAGAATGGAAGAAGCACATATCTACAAGACCGAAAAATACGCCGGTCTTGCCAGCACCCTGAAGAAAGCAGGGCTGCGGGTCAAAATCTTCGCCATAGAGGTCGGGGCAAGAGGGTTTGTGGACACCTCCGCTTATGATCTCATGAAACAACTCGCCATTTCTGGGAAGAAGAGGACTAGAGCCCTTAAAGCGATGGCAGAGGCAGCAGAAAGGAGCTCAAGCTGGATCTGGGCAAGAAGGAACCAAAAGTGAACTTCATAAGGATTAAATTCCCTACAGATGATGTGTGCCCCGTTAGCACATTGGTAAAACCGCGTACCGCAGTTCTGAAGCGCAGAATCGCCCAGGTTCGCTCCCCGGCGTGAAAAAAAAAAAAAAAAAGACAACAGCAGAAGGGCATCCAGGAGTCATGACCTGGATGTGGCCCGGCCCCCCGAGAGTGTAAGGAATTCAGGGCCGAAACACTTGTCTAAAGGGGGTTACTTCTCTGAAGACCTTCTGTTGTCTAGCTCCCCCTAGAGTTTCTTTCTACCATGATTTATTTTGTTAAAATCTTTTATAATGTTCTACATTTCTCGGATGCCTGTATGCACGTTGTTGTGCTCACACTATGCAGACGGTATTTTAATGCACATAGGCTACGTAGGGCCTCAGGACCTGGCCAGCTCGCGGGTTTATGTGCAGGCTTAAGGCCTGTGCCATGATCACTATACGCATGGCACCTGTGACGTTAGTGCATATGAAATTCGTTCCGAGCGTGGAGACGTCATCTTGAGAAACTGAAACTGAAACTGAAACAGTTTGCAATCTCTATCTTTGGTGGGGATGCTGGGTGTTTTCGTGTTTCTACAACGTCCAGAACACTGATATTACTTACAGGATCTTCAACGTGCAGTTCTGATATTCTACACGTGTACATGTACATTCTACACACGATGGGGGCAAAGGCACTGATGGATAATCATATTATTTATACGGCACCAAATCTTGACAATTCAAGTCAAAGCGTACTACGCACCAGGCATACGCACACAGTCGACAAAGACCACCATACAGTATTAATACACAGACTGAGGGAAAGAAGTAGTTGTAGAATTCAATGTTGGGAAAAGGTGGGTTTTCAAATTGGAGTTGAAAAGCAGAAAGGGAGGTGTTAGGCGAAGGCAGAGCGGTGGTCTTTCCTGGCTGGAGAGGCACACATGGGTATATACATATGGGTATGCACATATAGATATGCACACATGGATATGCACACATGGATATGCACACATGGATATACACACATGGATATGCACACATGGGTATGCACACATAGGTATACACACATGGATATGCACACATGGATATGCACACATGGATACGCACACATGGATATACACACATGGATATGCACACATGGGCATGCACACATCGATATGCATACATGGATATACACACATGGGCATGCACACATCGATATGCATACATGGATATACACACATGGATATGCACACATGGGTATACACACATAGATATACACACATGGATATGTACACGTGGGTATACACACATAGATATACACACATGGATATGTACACGTATACACACATAGATATACACACATGGATATGTACACGTGGGTATACACACATAGATATACACACATAGATATACACACATGGGTATACACACATAGATATACACACATAGATATACACACATAGATATACACACATGGGTATACACACATAGATATACACACATAGATATACACACATGGGTATACACACAGATATACACACATGGGTATACACACATAGATATACACACATAGATATACACACATAGATATACACACATAGATATACACACAATGGGTATACACACATAGATATACACCATAGATATACACACATGGGTATACACACATAGATATACACACATGGGTATGTACATGTGGGTATACACACATAGATATACATACATGGGTATACACACATAGATATACATACATAGATATACACACATAGATATACATACATAGATATACACACATAGATATACACACATAGATATACACACATGGGTATACACACATAGATATACATACATAGATATACACACATAGATATACATACATGGGTATACACACATAGATATACATACATAGATATACACACATAGATATACATACATGGGTATACACTCATAGATATACATACATGGGTATACACACATAGATATACATACATAGATATACACACATGGGTATACATACATGGGTATACACTCATAGATATACATACATAGATATACACACATAGATATACATACAT
>JAPXFY010000022.1:68192165-68194665 GCA_030674185.1 Monoplex corrugatus
GTTCTTGATAAGACTTTTGTAAACGACTCAGCCAGCAGGGACTATTAAACGTTATAAATCAAACCAAACAAAAATGATCTAAGCAAAACCCCAGTGAACAGAGACAAATCCAAAACAAGTGTGACTGCCCGCGTTCAAGCAAACAGGAATCAGGAAAAAAAAATAAACACGAAAAAAGAATCAGAAGGCGTATTTAAATACAAGCAGACAAGAAAGACGCAAATTTTCGCCAGTCTTGTTTCGTTGATCAAACGTTTTCTTTCCATTTTCGTGGGTTCCTGGTTTCTTAAAGATGGTCAAGTTTAAACCACACAACCCTGAGACAACTTTATCATCTATCAATGAGAAATGAATGTTTTAGCCATACACACAGTCTTTCTTTCCCTAAAGGAAAACAGCGGGCTGCTTGATTTTTCACAAATTCGTGGAATGAAGATCTGATATTTCGAGTTCTATCCCAGCCCGCACCATTGCAAAACTGACCTGTGCGCTGCCCATCTCATAGCTGCCAACCTTAGAAGTTCAAAAAACAGGAATCATCAGCCGGGAGGTCCAGGAGGGCCGCTTAGGTCCCCCTGGCGGGGTCAAGAAGCAGAACCCCTTGTGGGGGTCAGGGGACAACGCCCCCTGAAGCTATTGATTTTTCACCAATTCAAAGCACAAAAATGGCCTCTCCTGGCATATTTAAGCATGAAAAAGAAGTTTTTCCACTCGACTTTCAAAATCCAGGATTTTTTTTTTGACAGATCCGGGATCGTTTTTCAAATCCGGGAAATTCCGGGGAAATCCGGGAGGGTTGGCAGCTCTGCCATCTTAACGTTTCCATCATTCTGGTGGTGTCAGCTTACTGTCTCATTGATCCCTTTCTGCCACCTTCCTTCCCATTTCAAGACCTTGCCAGTACACAGTGTTCTGCGCAGCTCAGACAATCTACTGGATAACTGCTGGCAGATTAGGGTGGAGCGCATACAAGATTGTCCAAGTGCAATGATTCCTTCATGAACAGACTCCATATTCCTGATGGAAAAACAACAGATGACAGAACAGTCGCAACTACTGAAAGACCGAATAGCTGAACCAAGTTCGGTGAAAAAACAAAAACAAACTACAAACAGGAACCAGAAAAAACACGAAAGAAGAATACGAACGCGTATTTGTCTTGTTGTATTAAACACGCGTTCGTATTCTTCTTTCGTGTTTTTTTGTTTTTTTTTGTTTTGGTTCCTATTTGCTTGAACGCGGGCAGTCACACTTGTTTTGGATTTCGTTTCAAACTACAAACAGCTGTGAATTTCTTGCTGAAATATTCTGTTCCCAGTCAGCCAGTCATATACACACAGACAGACAGACAGACAAACAGACATGGTTCCCCATCACCTTACTCTTATTGTTGTTTGAAGCCCAGCCGACTGCGAAGAGCCATATCAGGGCTATAACCGCTTCAAAACAAAACTTCTTCAACAGGAAAAAAAAAGGACACATATCGATGCATTCGTGCACATAATCTAAGGACATGCCCCTAGCGGTGACCACTCCGTCCAATTTATCGCAAAGGGGATTTGAAAACACACCTGAATACAGATATAAGCATACCTATGGACACCAAAACAAATGACTTAAAATTGCTTCCGCATATCTCATTTCCCTAGAGCCAAAAATACACTCAATACATATACCCAATTATCAATACTAAGAGAAAGTACATAAGACTTTATCAAACACATACAGGTGAATGGACCAGCACGGCAGAAAATGATAGGAAGAAATGACAGAAAGCAAAGGAACAAGGCAGAAACAGAGTGATAGAAAAGAGGAAATATCTAGCACAGAATTTCCAGAAGGTTGGGATACTATTTATACTGAAAGAGCCCCCAGCATCCCAACGGGAGGTACCATCACCTGACATAAAACAACTTTCCCCTTCTCCCATTTTTTCTACACAAGCTGGGGACCCCCCCCCCCCCATATCCCTGGTCCATTCATTCAAAGAAAAAAAATGGGTGGGGGTGGGGGGTGGGGGGTGGAGGGACGACGAACTTTACTGTTTGCCAAACTAACACGAGACATCAATCAAGTTTACTGTCGACATCCAAGCGGGATAGACAGCTAGGTACCTGTGTTCACCCGTATTAAGAGATGTAGAAGGACGTGGGGATTCTGATTCCGGGTCAACCAGGTATATTGGCTGGTTCGTTGAATCATTTTTGGGTTGGTTCCTTTGGTAAAACAGTGGACTCGAGATCTAATATCTTGAGTTCAATCCTATCCTAACCCGCAAGATAAAAAAACAAAACAAAACATAAATAAATAAACAAACAACAACAACACCTAAAACTCGTCTGTTCGCTACCTGTCTGAATGTTTGCATCATTCTGGTGCTGTCAGCATAGTGTCTCACGGGTCACTTTTCATTACATCTTATCAGTCACAATAACTCCATAATTCTTACTTGAACTAGCTGACGAGGCACTCTCACCCTTCCCATTTCAAGACCCTGTAA
>JAPXFY010000022.1:68199665-68204665 GCA_030674185.1 Monoplex corrugatus
TGCACTGCATGACCCATTCGGACCCAGTCAGCAGTTACCTTGTTCACAAAGGAAGAAAACAGTCAGCAGACAAATACTAGGTATCAATCATTATTACCCCGATACATCCTCACCATGATACATCAATACCAATCAGGACCAGGGTCATGACCTTAGGACATACCCATCCCATCTATGAGATGTATTGTTTGAGAACAGACACTCAAATAAAGCATTTTACCATGTTTATTTCCAATATTTACCTTCCAGTATTTCGACCCCAGTCTTCCTGAGGTTAAATCAACTTTTATATGGCATAACCATTTTATGTTGTAGAATATATTTGATCATGAGACATGATCATACAGGAGTTGAAGGAAGAAGAAGATGTCAAAAGAGTGCAGAAGGCAGTCCAGCAAGGTCAACAGGGGCAATGGACAACATGGGACAGTGCACTCCAAAGAAGTCTCAGCTGGAACGATATGTGGCACATGGCTCCTCTAAGGATAAGCTTCCTCCTCAGATCTGTATATGACCTGCTCCCCTCGAATGCAAACTTAGTGAAATGGGGGAAAGCAGACGACCCAGCATGTCCGCTCTGTCAGAAGAAACAAACAGTGGAACATGTCCTAAGCTCTTGCAAAGTAGCGCTAGCCCAAGGAAGGTATACATGGAGGCACAACCAAGTTCTGAAAGTGATCACAGACGTGGTTAGCGAAAAAACCATGACCCCAAACGCACCAATTGCTATGACAACGTTCTACAAAGCAGGAGGGAAACAGGTCTGGCCCGAAAGTGCTATGACAACCAGCACATTGCCAAAGGGTCTTCTGGATGGAGCAGTCGACTGGGAGTGTACAGCAGACCTCCCAGAGTGGAGAAATTACCCAGATGTCATCAGCAAGACAGGCATGAGACCAGACATCGCTCTCCACTCTGACTCCTCGAAACAAGTGATTCTGATAGAACTCACTGTGCCATACGAAAGCAGAATGGAAGAAGCACATATCTACAAGACCGAAAAATACGCCGGTCTTGCCAGCACCCTGAAGAAAGCAGGTCTGCGGGTCAAAATCTTCGCCATAGAGGTCGGGGCAAGAGGGTTTGTGGGCACCTCCGCTTATGATCTCATGAAACAACTCGCCATTTCTGGGAAGAAGAGGACTAGAGCCCTTAAAGCGATGGCAGAGGCAGCAGAAAGGAGCTCAAGCTGGATCTGGGCAAGGAGGAACCAAAAGTGAACTTCATAAGGATTAAATTCCCTACAGATGATGTGTGCCCCGTTAGCACATTGGTAAAACCGCGTACCGCAGTTCTGAAGCGCAGAATCGCCCAGGTTCGCTCCCCGGCGTGGGAAAAAAAAAAAAAAAAAAATAGACAACAGCAGAAGGGCATCCAGGAGTCATGACCTGGATGTGGCCCGGCCCCCGAGAGTGTAAGGAATTCAGGGCCGAAACACTTGTCTAAAGGGGGTTACTTCTCTGAAGACCTTCTGTTGTCTAGCTCTCCCTAGAGTTTCTTTCTACCTATTTGTCTCCCCTGCTACTTAGTTACAAGTATACAAATCCGCGTTCTAATTTTATTTTTGTGTGTTCTGATTGATCACAGACGCAACATGTTCAGAAACTATTGTTATTGTTATTTAAAGCCCAGCCGACTGCGTAGAGCCATGTCAGGACTATAACGTCTTCAAAACATACAAAAAACTTCAACAGGAAAAAAAAAAGGAAAAGAAAATTAAGTACATGTACACATATCAATGCATTCGCTCACATAATGTAAAGAAATGCCCTTGGTGCTGACCACTCCGTCCAATTTATCGTACAGGGGATTTAAAAAACACACCTGAGTACGAATTTAAGCATACCGAAGGACACCAAAACATATATAAAAACAGGCCTAAATTACCTAAAATTGCTTCCGCATATCTCACCTCCCTAGAGCCAAAAATGCATTTAATACATGTACCCAATTATCAATCCTAAGAAAAAGTACGAAGACGTTATCGAACACATACAGGTGAATGGACCAGGAAGGCAGAAAATGATAGGTAGAAATTACAAAGCAAAGGAACAAGGCAGAATCAAAGAGAGTGACAGAACAGAGTAAATTTATAGCACAGAATTTCCAGAAGGTGGGGATGCTATTTATACTGAGAGTCCCCGGTATCCCCACGGGAGGATGTTCAGAAACACCAAGACTACAAGAATGAGTGCACAGACTGGTCTACCGCTGAACATATCTATGTTCCAAGAAAAATACAGCAGTCTTTCTTCACCGTACACGACAAGCAGGCACTGAACATAATCACCGTCACAGATAACTACTGCTGTCACCATGATTTGTTCTTCACGATTCCCAGGAACCACTTTGTATTCTATGTATGTGTGTGTGCACGTGTGTGTGTGTTGCGCGTGCGTGCGTGCGTGCGAGCGTGTGTGTGTGTGTGTGTGTGTGTGTGAGTGTGTACCCAATTACACAAACACACATAACTGTCCTCAAGGCATGCACACAGTATTCTTTATCAAAACAAGTTTACATTATCACTGGATAAATAAACAACTTGGTGTTTTATTAACGTTTCTACACAGGGACATTTTCATCACAGCAGCAAATCAAGAAACACAATAAGAAAAATACAGCAGTCTTGGATATTTTCATCATAGCAGCAAAACAAGAAACACAATAAGAAAAATACAGCAGTCTTGGATATTTTCATCATAGCAGCAAAACAAGAAACACAATAAGAAAAATACAGCAGTCTTGGATATTTTCATCACAGCAGCAAAACAAGAAACACAATAAGAAAAATACAGCAGTCTTGGATATTTTCATCATAGCAGCAAAACAAGAAACACAATAAGAAAAATACAGCAGTCTTGGATATTTTCATCATAGCAGCAAAACAAGAAACACAATAAGAAAAATACAGCAGTCTTGGATATTTTCATCATAGCAGCAAAACAAGAAACACAATAAGAAAAATACAGCAGTCTTGGATATTTTCATCACAGCAGCAAAACAAGAAACACAATAAGAAAAATACAGCAGTCTTGGATATTTTCATCATAGCAGCAAAACAAGAAACACAATAAGAAAAATACAGCAGTCTTGGATATTTTCATCATAGCAGCAAAACAAGAAACACAATAAGAAAAATACAGCAGTCTTGGATATTTTCATCATAGCAGCAAAACAAGAAACACAATAAGAAAAATACAGCAGTCTTGGATATTTTCATCATAGCAGCAAAACAAGAAACACAATAAGAAAAATACAGCAGTCTTTCTTCACCGTACACGACAAGCAGGCATTGAACTAATCACCGTCACAGATAACTACTGCTGTCACCATGATTTGTTCTTCACGATTTCCAGGAACCACTTTGTATTCTAACATAACGTTTTACTTGGTAAAGTATGTTTGTGTTTCGTAGAACGCCGCTGAGACTGATAAAGTTTTTGTAAGGGGCTTGTTTTTTTTTTATATATGTTTCTGGGAAATAGTGAACGATCTCACTTGTCGGACGACCACGTCGATTCGGAGATGATAAGACAGAAAATAGAAAAAATGTGACGAGAATTAAAATAGGTGTAGAACGAACTGGTAGTGTTCTTGGTGTGTGTGTGTGTGTGTGTGTGTGTGTGTGTGTGTGTGTTTGTGTGTGTGTGTGTTTGTGTGTGTGTGTGTGTATGTGTGTGTGTGTGTGTGTGTGTGTGTGTGTGTGTGTGTGTGCGCGCGTGTGTGTGAGTGTGTAAGTTAACTAGTCTCTGCCCCTGCAGACCTTTAAAAACACTTAACAGTCTGTGATCTCTTGGGCTCTGTCACTCTCCGTGTTTCCCTTGCTGGTACAGACTTGCTTTGGTGGCGCTGGATGACGAAACTGGATAACCAGATATACCTCGACGTACGTCGTTTGACTGATACTGTTCTACGACAGTCCAGTCATTATTAAGTTGATGCCGCTTGTAACGGTCTTTTCTGAGATCCAGCCGAAATAGGTCAGTTGGGAGAGCGTGAGACTGATGACCTAAAGGTCCCTGGTTCAATCCAGGGCTTCGGCACGGAAAATCCGGTGGTTGGCATTGTTTTTACACATGTCATTTACATGTGACCAAGATCATTCCAGTGACAGGCTGATAAAATACCAGCGTACAATACAGACTAGGCAAAACATAGTCTAGGTAGGGCTTCAGGACCTGGCCAGCTCATGGGTTTATGTGCAGGCTTAAGGTTTATGTGCAGGCTTAAGGCTTGTGCCATGATCACCATAGTCATACACATGGCACCTGTGACGTTAGTGCATATGGAATTCGTTCTAAGCGCGGAGACGTCATCTTGAGAAACTGAAACTGAAACGTGTTCTTGTGTATCAATGAAATTACTTCCCTTATCTTTGATAGGGAAAAATGCTGAAAGAGACATTAAAACAATCGATTTATTATATCAATCGATTCTCTGTCCCATGTATCTTGTCTCAAATGATGAAGCGATTTGTTTCATGTCATGACAAAAGTCAAGACACAGCGGCCTGGAGGGAGATGGTGGTGTCAAAGAGTGCAGCGGTCAACACTGAACCCGGTGACACCGACAGGTGAGAATAAAGACACATCAGTATACAATGTGGTATTATCATAACGCTTCTTGGCGTCAAACAGGCCCGAGAAATACATACACCTGCAATGTTTATCAGGAAATTCAAGCAACACTCTCAATGACATATCCGTAAAGTGGATGAAACTCAGCTGTGTGGTCCCCGTCTTCCTGGTGAGCCCATAGCACGCTCAGCTTGTATGACAGGTGTTAGCAGTTTTGTTTGAAGCCCAGCCCACTGCCTACAGCCATTTCAGGGCTATAACCTTTCAAAATTTGCACAATACTTCAACAGGAGAAAGAAAAAAGGGGAAAAAAAGTACACATATCAATGAATTCGCGCACATAATTTAAGGAGATGCCCTCGGCGTTGACCACTCCGCCCAATTTATCGCTAAGGGGATTTAAAAACTTACCTGAATACAAAT
>JAPXFY010000022.1:68209665-68227165 GCA_030674185.1 Monoplex corrugatus
GGAGTCAAAGAGTTAACACACACACTCTCTCTCTCTGTTTCTCTCTTCCCTCTCTCTCTCTATCTCATACACACACACACACACACACACACACATACACACTCTCTCTCTGTTTCTCTCTTCCCTCTTCTCACATACACACAAACACACACACACACACAGACACACAAAACACACACACAGACACTTACACACACACACACAGACACACAAACACATACACACACACACAAACACACACACAGACATTTACACACACACACACACACAGACCTTACACACACACACACAGACACTTACACACACACACAGACACTTACACACACACACACAGACACTTACACACACACACACAGACACTTACACACACACACAGACACTTACACACACACACACACACAGACACTTACACACACACACACAGACACTTACACACACACACACACAGACACACACACACAGACACTTACACACACACACACAGACACTTACACACACACACACACACAGACACTTACACACACACACACACACACAGACACTTACACACACACACACAGACACTTACACACACACACACACACAGACACTTACACACACACACACACACAGACACACACACACACAGACACTTACACACACACACACAGACACACACACACACAGACACTTACACACACACAGACACTTACACACACACACACACAGACACTTACACACACACACAGACAATTACACACACAGACACAGACACTTACACACACACACACAGACACTTACACACACACACAGACACTTACACAAACACTTACACACACACAGACACTTACACACACACAGACACACACAACAGACACTTACACACACACAGACACTTACACACACACACACACAGACACTTACACACACACACACACACACAATTACACACACACACAGACACTTACACACACACAGACACTTACACACACACACACAGACACTTACACACACAGACACTTACACACACACACAAACACTTACACACACACATACACACACACACAGACACTTACACACACACACACAAACACTTACACACACACACAGACACTTACACACACACACACACAGACACTTACACACACACACACACACACAGACACTCACACACACACACAGACAGACACTTACACACACACACAGACACTTACACAAACACACACACAGACACTTACACACACACACAGACACTTACACACACACACAAACACTTACACACACACACACACACACAGACACTTACACACACACACACAAACACTTACACACACACACACACACAGACACTTACACACACACACACAAACACTTACACACACACACACACACAGACACTTACACACACACACACAGACACTTACACACACACACACTTACACAAACACACACACACACACAGACACTTACACACACACACACACAGACACTTACACAAGCACTCACACACACACACCACAGACACTTACACACACACACACAGACACTTACACACAGACACTTACACACACACACACACACACTTACACACACAGACACACACACTTACACAGATACACCACACACACACTTACACACACACACACTTACACAGACACACATACACACACACACACACACAGACACACATACACACACACACACAGACACTTACACAGACACACCAGCTACTAACAACCAATAAACCTCTCTATTCTTAGACAAAACTCGGAATCTAAAACTATGTCAACTATCAAAAAAAAAATCCTCTCTACTACATAACCCGTTTAGATCTCAAATCACCTTTCAGCCACGCCAAAACGAACGAGGCAATGATGACCGTTATCTGACCATCACAGACCATCCTGGACACTGGCTAACAGTTTTCAGAGGACACACACGGGTAGAAACGTACGGTCAGTGGTTGATGGGCTTTGGAGTATGTAGGTGACCTGCCGTGATTACGTTTACGGGTTCTTCTTTGTCGCCAAAGTTCCTCTTCTTGGGTTCGTTGATTGATTTGGCTCAATTTTTACGTCGACGCCCACCTCAGGTGATATTGCCGACGGGGACAACCATCCCAGGGAAGTGGGGAAGTGGGACCTATCTAATGCTATACCGACACCACCAGAACAACAATGATGTTAAGATGGGACAGTGAGAAGGCCAGTTTTAATGTAGTAGTGGGGGAAGGGGAACTTATCTAATCCTATACCGACACCACCAAAACAACAACGATGTTAAGATGGAACAGTGAAAAGGCCAGTATTAATGTAGCGCATCCCGGGATTTGAACCCATAACCATTAGCATGTGAATCCGACGCTCAAACCAACTGAGCTACCGGGGCCTGCCTCTTCTTGGGACACGAAGAGACTGTTTACACACCATCTTTTAGAATTCACTTAGGGGCGGTAATCAAGTGGGTAAGACGTTAAAACTTCCAATCGGAAAGTTTGAGGTTCGATCCTGCGTGGGTTTCTTCCCGCCCGTTGGATTGTTATCGTTATTGTTATTTCTGTCTTAAATCCCAACCGACTGCGTAGAGCCATATCAGCGCTGTGACAGTGTCAAAACGTACGCAATACATCAACAGGGGATAAAAAAAAGAAAAGAAAATTAAGTACACATATCAAAGCATCTGGGCATACAATGTAAGGAGATGCCCCTGGAGTTGACCACTACGTCAAATTTATCACACAGGGCATTTAAAAAAAATGAATAAAAATTCAAACATAACTAAGGAAACTAAAACATACATAAAAACAGGCCTAAATTACCTAAAACTACTTCCCCATATCACACTTTCCTAGAGCCAAAAATGCATTCAATATATGTACCCCATTATCAATCCTAAGAGAAACTACGTAAAACTTTATCGAACACATACAGGTGAGTGGACCAGCAAGGCAGAAAGTGATAGGAAGAAATGACAGAAAGAAAAGGAAGGCAGAAACAAAGAGAGTGACAGAAGAGGAAATTTCCAGCACAGAATTTCCAGAAGGTGGGGATACTATTTATACTGAAAGAGCCCCCGGTATCCCCAAGGGGGGGGGGGGGGGGGGGGGGGGGCGGTGGATAAAGGGCGGAGACTTATCCAATCTCCCAGGTCAACGTGTCTGCAGACCTCTCGATGGCACGTAGGGCATCCAGTATGCCCTTTTTAACCCTTTGACTCCTGCACCCTGTCCACCAGCATCCTGCATTGTCAACCATGCTAGCAAAGCAAAAACATAACCCTTTGAATTCCTTACCCTATTCACCGGCTTCGTGCAGGAAACTGGTGGATAGGGTGAGGGACTAGGAAGAGTTAAGTTTGTGCACTTGGTGGATGGGTGCGGGAGTCAAAGGATTAAAATCCTTTAGTTTATGTCATGACAGTGTTTGATGGCTTATGAACACACGGAAACACCCAAACGCACACAACAAATGGAGTATACAAACTACGTGGCAACATATCGCCTGCGCAGTGTGGGAAAAACTGTGCGTAGACGCATCCGAGAAAAAATGGAACGAATCTCTCTCTCTCTCTCACCCTCCCTCCCCTCTCTCTCCCACTCTATCTTTCCCTCTGTCTCCCTCCCTCTATTTTCTCTCTCTTTCTATCCTTCTCTCTTTGTCTCTCTCTCTCTCGCTTCCTCCTTCCCTCTCTTTCTCTCTCTTAATGTAGATCTGCGGGCTTTGTGGGTTGGCTTCCCACCTTGCCTTTGATAACATGCCACGAGTTCTATAAATGAAAGATGCTCCCAGAATTCACCGAAAGGGGGAGAGAATGATGAATCCATCGGCACTGACTCCATCACGACTGGAAACGCACAACGGATCATGATTAATGACCAGATGGAATTTCCGTGTGCGTGTGGAAGGAGATTCACCACCAAACGCGGCATGAAGATCCACAGGACAAAAATGGGCTGTTTGAAGACTCATACGAACCAGCAGCAGCGCACTGCGATAGCAGGTGAGACGTTGGATGACCAAGGCCAGGATTTAAACCATAGTGCCAAGGACATCCACGCTGATGGTTCTGGTGCGGATTTTGCACAAGCTCTTAACGCCAAACGTGAAAAACTCAATTTGCCGCCTGCCGGTGCAAAAGAACAATGGGAGAAATTAGATGAGGAACTTGTCCTTAAGCTGAATGCGCTAATAGGGAACAGTACGCTGGAACACAAACTTGACACATACGGAGACATCATATACTCTATCTGCAGGGACACTTATGGAGTGAAGCAGACCAAAGACAAAAACGCCTCCCCAGAAATCCAGAAGACAGCAACAGATGGAGAGCATCCGGGGGGAGAAAAGGAAGCTTAAAAAGCGAATGAATTCGAGAAGCAAGGGCTCCTGGAACTCTGGAAAGATCTGAAAGCCAAACACAATGCTCTCAGCAAAGTGGAATCAGCAAGGCGAAGAAAGAGCAAAAAGAAGAAGACTCAAGATCGTTTTTCAAAGATCCTTTGACTTTGCAAGAAAGCTGTTTGAACAACCCAAATCAGGGACTCTCACAGTGGCAAGGAAACCCTAGAGCAGCATCTCAGTGAAACATATTCCGATTCTCAGCGCGAGGCACCACTTGAAATCCAGAATCTGGTTTGGCCTGCAGCGCCAGAAGGAAAATTCAATAACAAACCACCAACACTGGATGAAGTGAAGAACGTAGTAAAGAAAGCCAGAGCCAAGTCAGCACCTGGACCAAACGGAATACCATACCTGCTCTACAAGAAATGCCCAAAAGTGCTCGAGTGGCTCCAAAAGATAAATCGATCAGCATGGAGGAACCAGAAGATCAGCGACCAATGGATGAGAGCTGAAGGAGTGAACATTCCGAAGGAGCAGAACTCCAGCAGCATCAACAGTTCAGGCCAATATCACTTCTGAACGTCGAGGGGAAAATCTTCTTCTCTGTTATGGCAGCAAGATTGACAAAATACCTGACTGAAAACAAGTATCTGGATATGTCAGTCCAAAAGGGAGGCATACCAGGAATGCCTGGATGCTTGGAACATGCCACGTTGATTTGGGATGCCATCCAAAAAGCAAGAACAGAGAAGAGAGACATTGACGTAGTTTGGCTTGATATGGCGAATGCATATGGATCAGTTCCACACGATATGATCCAGCTGGCTCTTCAAATGTATCACATCCCAGAAAACATCCGAACAATGCTGAGGAAGTATTTCCAAGGGTTCTCAATGCGGTTCTCTACCAAAGAATACACACGGACTGGATAGATCTAGAGGTGGGCATTCAATGGGCTGTGCAATCTCTTCCATACTGTTCGTGTTGGCAATGGAAGTCATCTTGAAAGCTGCAATGAAGAGTTCAGGTCCAGTGAATCTGGGAGATGGATACCAGATGCCTCCTCTGAAAGCGTTTCATGGATGACACAACAGTCTTGTCCACGGATGAGGAAGAGACACACCAAATCTTAAAGCAGCTGGATGAGCTGGTGGCCTCTTCAAGAATGAGGTTCAAACCAAAGAAATCCCGAAGTCTCTCTCTGCGAAAAGGAAAAGTGGCAGATTCAGTCAAATTCATGGTAGCCAACCAAGCCATCCCCACTGTCACAGAAGAGCCAGTAAAAAGTCTCGGAAGATGGTATGATGACTCCCTGAAAGACACACAAAGGGGATGTGAAACCAAGCAAACAGCAGAAGAAGGCCTGAAGAAAATAGATAACTGCGGACTGCCAGGCAAATACAAAGTCTGGTGTCTACAGTTCATGCTGATACCAAAGCTACTGTGGCCACTGCTAATCTATGACATTTGCACCAGCACAGTGGAAGCAATGGAAGCCAAAATCAACAAATACACAAGAAAATGGCTCGGTGTCCCACCTGGTCTCACTGATGTTGCATTCTACTGTCGTCAAGCAATGCTGAAGCTACCTCTCAAATCCATAGTGGAGGAATACAAAGTTGGAAAAGCAAGACTGTTGAGCATGCTGGAGGAATGAAAGACAATATCGTGAGATCAGTTCAGCCAAAGCTGAGAACTGGCAAAAAATGGAAAGTCCAAGAGGCTGTAAACAATGCCAAGAGAAACCTCAGCATCAAAGAAATAATTGGACACACGCAAACCAACAGACAGGGACTGGGAGCAACAAAAATGCAGTGGTGGTCCAAAGCCAAAGGGAAGGAAAAAAGAGACATGATCATACAGGAGTTGAAGAAAGAAGATGTCAAAAGAGTGCAGAAGGCAGTCCAGCAAGGTCAACAGGGGCAATGGACAACATGGGACAGTGCACTCCAAAGAAGTCTCAGCTGGAACGATATGTGGCACATGGCTCCTCTAAGGATAAGCTTCCTCCTCAGATCTGTATATGACCTGCTCCCCTCGAATGCAAACTTAGTGAAATGGGGGAAATCAGATGACCCAGCATGTCCGCTCTGTCAGAAGAAACAAACATGGAACATGTCCTAAGCTCTTGCAAAGTAGCGCTAGCCCAAGGAAGGTATACATGGAGGCACAACCAAGTTCTGAAAGTGATCACAGACGTGGTTAGCGAAAAAACCATGACCCTAAACGCACCAATTGCTATGACAACGTTCTACAAAGCAGGAGGGAAATAGTTCTGGCCCGAAATTGCTATGACAACGAGCACATTGCCAAAGGGTCTTCTGGATGGAGCAGTCGACTGGGAGTGTACAGCAGACCTCCCAGAGTGGAGAAATTACCCAGATGTCATCAGCAAGACAGGCATGAGACCAGACATCGCTCTCCACTCTGACTCCTCGAAACAAGTGATTCTGATAGAACTCACTGTGCCATACGAAAGCAGAATGGAAGAAGCACATATCTACAAGACCGAAAAATACGCCGGTCTTGCCAGCACCCTGAAGAAAGCAGATCTGCGGGTCAAAATCTTCGCCATAGAGGTCGGGGCAAGAGGGTTTGTGGGCACCTCCGCTTATGATCTCATGAAACAACTCGCCATTTCTGGGAAGAAGAGGACTAGAGCCCTTAAAGCGATGGCAGAGGCAGCAGAAAGGAGCTCAAGCTGGATCTGGGCAAGGAGGAACCAAAAGTGAACTTCATAAGGATTAAATCCCCTAGAGATGATGTGTGCCCCGTTAGCACATTGGTAAAACCGCGTACCCCAGTTCTGAAGCGCAGAATCGCCCAGGTTCGCTCCCCGGCGTGGGAAAAAAAATAGACAACAGCAGAAGGGCATCCAGGAGTCATGACCTGGATGTGGCCCGGCCCCCCGAGAGTGTAAGGAGTTCAGGGCCGAAACACTTGTCTAAAGGGGGTTACTTCTCTGAAGACCTTCTGTTGTCTAGCTCTCCCTAGAGTTTCTTTCTACCTATATACATAGATGTATATGTGTGCGTGTGTGTGTGTGTGTTTGTGTGTGCGTGTGTTTGTGTGTGTGTGTGTATGTATGTATGTGTGTGTGTACACACATTAAAAAAAAAGCAGAACACTTTTTTTCAGAAGAAAAGGAGAAAAATGTTTTCTGTATAGTCCTTGGCGAAGAACAAGCAAAGGAAAACCACCACTACCGCCCAAAACAACAAAACATGGTGAAACCTATCCACACAAACCAAATTGAAATAAAGTAAAAATAGGACTCACAAAAGAAAACGAAACAAAACAAAACCACAGGAAATGGAACGAGATAAAAGAAAAGAACATGAAACAAAATATTAAAGTGAGCAACAAATATGCAAACGGCAACCAAAGAGGGAGAGAGGGAAAGAGAGAGAGAGAGAGAGAGACAGACAGACAGTGTGTGTATGTGCGTGTGTCATTCAGTTAAACAGACGGTCGGTCAAAGAGAGAGAGAGAGAGAGAAAGAGAGAGAGACAGACAGACAGAGAGACAGAGACAGAGAGAAAGAGAGAGAGAGAGAGAGAGGGAGAGAGAGACAGAGAGAGAGGAGAGAAAGACAGAGAGAGAGAGAAAGAGAGAGAGAGGAGAGAGAGACAGAGAGAGAGGAGAGAAAGACAGAGAGAGAAAGAGAGAGGAGAGAGAGAGAGAGAGAAAGAGAGAGAGACAGACAGAGAGAGAGGAGAGAGAGACAGCGAGAGAGCGGAGAGAAAGACAGAGAGAGAGAGAGACAGAGAGGAGAGAAAGACAGAGAGAGAGAGGAGAGAAAGACAGAGAGGAGAGAGAGACAGAGAGAGAGGAGAGAAAGACAGAGAAAGAGAGGAGAGAAAGACAGAGAGAGGAGAGAGAGACAGAGAGAGAGGAGAGAAAGACAGAGAGAGGAGAGAAAGAGAGAGAGACAGAGAGGAGAGAAAGACAGAGAGAGAGAGGAGAGAAAGACAGAGAGAGAGGAGAGAGAGACAGAGAGAGAGGAAGAGACAGAGAAAGAGAGGAGAGAAAGACAGAGAGAGAGAGAAAGACAGAGAGAGAGAGAGAACAGAGAGAGAGGAGAGAAAGACAGAGAGAGGAGAGAGAGACAGAGAGAGAGAGGAGAGAAAGACAGAGAGAGAGTCATTCAGTTTAGACAGACTGTCGGTCAGTGAGAGGGAGAGAGAGGGAGCGAGGGAAGGAGGGGGGTGGACGGATGAATGGTTATTCATATACAGATTTCACGAAGGAGTAAAACTACACGAACATTTTATGCCAACTATTATGAAAGACAGAGAAAGGGAGAAAGGAGAGGGGAGAGAGAGAGAGGGAGAGAGAGAGAGAGAGGGAGCGAGGGAAGGAGGGAGGTGGACGGATGAATGGTTTATTCATATACAGATTTCACGAAGGAGTAAAACTACACGAACATTTTATGCCAACTATTATGAAAGACAGAGAGAGGGAGGACGGGGAGAAAGGAGAGGGGAGAGAGAGAGAGAGAGAAGTAGCAGAACAGAGAGAGAGAGAGAGAGAGACAGAGACAGAGAGAGAGAGAGACAGAGACAGAGGGGGATGGAAGAAGGCAGAGAGGGTGAGAGAGTCAGAAACGTGTACATTGGTCTTGGGCCACAATACGAACACAGAGGTGGGTGCAGTGGGATGGGTTTTTTAATGTTATAAATTTCATGCATATTTCACAACCACTGTGCAGGATCAGGGTAAACTGCTGATGCTATTTGACAGTAACACATAACAATGCATTCATATCACATATATATGAAACAAGAGAACAGTTGGAGGCCAGAGAAAACGTTTTAAAGACAGCTTGAAGGCATCGCTAAAGTCCCTCAACATAGACAGGGAGAACTGGGAAAACCTTGCCCTCGACCGTACAGTTTGGCGTAGAAGAATCAAAACCGGATGTACCACTTCAGAAGTGTCTCGTATCCAATCTGCACAAGAAAAACGAGCTGCACGGAAAGCTAGGGCTGCAAACCCTTCAACCACAGTAACCGACCATAGATGTCCAACCTGTGGACGTTACTTCCGTGCCCGGATCGGATTGATCAGTCACCTCCGGAAACTCTGACTCAAAGCAACTTCATGAAGCCATGGTCATTGTCGACGACGACAGACGAACACCATATGAAACTACAACAACTTAATCGCAATTTCCATTTCATCCCATCTTCAATTACAATAAATTCTTTCACTTATCGATGAGCCCGTCATTCAGCTACTGAATCACTCATCTATCCAACGCATTATTCAACACTTGACAACCAATCGTCCAGTTTATGAGAGAAGGGGGGGGGGGGAAGAGAGGGATGGAGGGAGGGAGAGAGACAGAGAGAGGGAGAAAGAGAGCACTTGACAATTGTCCAGTTTATAAAAGAGGGTGGAGGGGGAGTGAAGGAGGGAGAGAGAGAACAGGAAGAGGGAGAAGAAAGAGAGAAGAGAGAGGAGAGTGAAAAAGGATAGAGACAGACACAGAGGAGAGAGAGAGAGAGAGAGAGGAGAGTGAAAGAGAAGAGAGACAGACACAGAGGAGAGAGAGAGAGAGAGAGAGTGAAAGAGAAGAGAGCAGGGAGAGAGAGAGAGAGAGAGAGAGAGAGAGAGAGAGAGAGTGAAAGAGAAGAGAGAGAGAGAGAAAAGCGAGAGAGAGACAGAGACAGACAGAGAGAGAGACAGAGAGAGAGAGAGACAAAGAGGGGAAGAGAGAGACAGAGAAAGAGAGAGAGAGATAGACAGACAGACAGAGATAGAGAGACAGGAGTTAAACCCACACCGGACATCGAAATCTTTTGCTCCAATACGGGCCTAATCCGGCACGCCACGTGATCCGATTTTAAAAGGGTTTCATTGGTTTACCAAGAGGTCATAAGGTCAAACAATCGTCCATACCGCGATAGTATGGACAACGGTTTTTCTGTCACAGCCGTTATACAAGTTAAACTCACCATGCACAGCAAGAGTTAAGAATTTCTGTCATCCCCCTTTTCCGTTTTATCGTGGTTACCACCCGAGTCCCGTTGCCCCATATGTCTACTGTTATTGTTGTTTAAAGCCCAGCCGACTGCGTAGAGCCATATCAGGGCTATAACCGTTTCAAAACATACATCATACTTTAACAGGAAAAAAAAAGGAAAACAAAATTACATACTAATATCAATGCATCTGCACACGTGATCTAAGGAGATGCCCCCCGGCGCTGACCATTCCGTCCAATTTATCGCACAGGGGATTTAAAAGACAAACCTGCATATAAATTAAAATATAACTAAGGACATTGAAATGTGTATAAATTAGGCCTGAATTACCTACAATTACTTCTATTGGACGAGGCAGCAGGGAAGTTTTTAGTCCCATTTTTATTATCCATTGTTTGGTGTTTGTGATCTGTTTTGGACCGTGCGTTCGCGCTTGACAAAGGCTAGTTGGCCGAAAATTTGCGCTTGTTTTGTTTTGTTTTGTTGGATACGCGCTTATATTGGTTTTCTTGTTCTTCTGGTAACTAAGGGCATTAAAATGCATATAAATTAGGCGTGAATTACCTACAACTGCTTCTGCATATCTCACCTCCCTAGAGTCAAAAATGCACTTAATACATGTACCCAATGATCAATCCTGAGAGGAAGTATGTAAGACTTTATCAAACACATACAGGTGAATGGACCAGCAAGGCAGAAAATGATAGGAAGAAATGACAGGCAGCAAAGGAGGAAGAAAGAAACAAAGCGAGTGACAGAAAAGAGGACATTTCTAGCACAGAGTTTCCATAATGTGGGGATGTTATTTATACTGAAAGAGACCCCGGCATCCCCACGCGGGGGTCCCATAATTATGTGTGCGTTTTACCGTTTGAAATAGATCACCGACATTTTTTTAGATTATGTTGTAATCTACAATGAATTTGTACTGGTATAACAAAAGTGTAAAACACACAACAACCCCTCCTCAATCACCAAGAACAAAACAAAACAAAACAAAACAAAACAAAACCCAACCAAACAAAAAAACCTCAACCATACACCCCACCCACCCACACCCACAAAACCAAAATGGTCAAGCCATTCCAACGATATCCCTTTTTAACCCTTTGACTCCCGCATCCTGTCTACCAACGGCAAAAAAATTAACCTTTAGAGTCCCTCACCCTATCCACCAGCTTCCTGCAGGAAGAGAGAGTGGAGAGAGAGAGAGAGAGGAGAGGAGAGAGAGTGAAAGAGAGAGAGAAAAAGAAGATGAGAGAGAGAGAGAGAGAGAAGAGAAGAAGAGAAGAGAGACAGACAGGCAGACAGACAGACACACACAGAGAGAGAGAGAAGAGAGAGTAGGCTGAGGGATCGAAGGGTTAAGTTTTTGCTTGTTAGCATGGTTGGCAATGCAAGATGCTGGTGGACAGGGTGTGGATCAAAGGGTTAAGTTTTTGCTTTGCAAGCATGGTTGGCAATGCAGGATGCTGGTGACGGTGTGGAGTCAAAGGGTAAGTTTTTGCTTTGCTAGCATGGTTGGGCAATGCAGGATGCAAGGTGACAGGGTTATTGCTTTGGCATGGTGAATGAGGTGCCAAAAGGGTTAAGTTTTTGCTTTGCTAGCATGGTTGGATCGGATGCCGGTGACAGGTTGGAGTCAAGGTAGTTTTTGCTTTCTGCAGTGGCATGGTTGGATGGGCGCGGGAATCAAAGGGTTAAGTTTTTGCTTTGCTAGCGTGGTTGACAATGTTGGATGCTGGTGGGCAGGGTGTGGGAGTCAAAGGGTTAAGCAAAGACAAATTACAGAAAATCCAGATTTTGTATTTCTTTAGTTGAAATAAGTTTGACGTACATCGATGACAATGGTACACTGTCACAACCGTGAAAACAGATTTAGATATTGTCGTGAGTGGCTGAAAAGGTCATGTTCATATACCTCATTTGAAGTGCGCAAAATTTAGTCAAATTTACTGTCCGTGTGACCTTGATCTTCCTTCCTTATCTTCGAAACTGGCGCTTTCATAAATCCTCCACACTCCACATCTTTGGCCAAAATTTGGTTACGATCCGCTCATAAAGGGTACAGAAAACCTGGTTCATTTTTCTCAAGAGAGAGAGAGAGAGAGAGAGAGAGAGAGAGAGAGAGAGAGAGAGAGAGAGAGAGAGAGAGAGAGAGAGAGAGAGAGAGGGCATACATACAGACAGAAACACATTTCCTGTCAATATGAAACAATCTCTAACCCCAACTCCTTTCTTTTACATGGGAGTTGAGAAACAAAAACAAAAAACAAAACAAACAAAAAACTCAAAAGATTTTTGAAATAATTTTGCATAAATGAACGCGATATGAAACAATATCGAACCTAAACTCCTTTTTTTACAGGGGAGTTGAGAAACCAAACTAAACCAAACCAAAACAAAAAAACTCAAAAGGATTTTTGAAAAAAAATTACATGAATGAACGCGGCTTAACTTTTGTGTCACTTCATCCACCACCACCACAACCACCAAAATAGTTTCGAATCATAAAAGGAAAACATGGCTTGACCAAGGTCTCTCCCCCCCCCCCTCACACACACACATAGACACACACACACACACTCTCTCTTTCTCTCTCTCTCACACACAGACACACTCTCTCTCTTTCTCTCTCTCTCTCCCTCTCTCTCTCTCACACACACACACTCTCTCTCTTTCTTTCTTTTTATTTTCTTTCTTCCTCTTCCGTTAGCTCTGTGATTGCTTTCGCAGTCAGTGGACAACAAAACAAGAAGGATTGATACGTTCTGTGTCGCCGGCTTGTTTTGACAAATACGTGAACTCGACCACGAGCGAGCCACGCACATAAACCGTTTCCTCTCTCCTGTTTTCTTTGACGCCCAACAGCGAAAGGAACGAAAACATCGGTCAGTCTGGTCACCGACACGGAATTTTGATTGAAATGAGAGGACAGAGGAAGTGTCGCTCGGGGGGGGGGGGGGGGGGGGGGGGGGGTCAGGGGTGGGTTTTGGGGGGGAGGGCAGGAAGCGAGAATGAATGAATATAAGTGAATGTCAATGGCAGAGTGGGTGGGTGGCCGTTTTATTTTTTTGTTTTTTTACCCACCCGTTTCTGTGCAGATCGTTTTTCTTCTCGATTGCCCTTAAGTAGAGAATAACTGGGTTATTTAACCCTTTTACTCCCGCACCCTTGCAACCAACTGCGAAAAAAACTTAACTCTTTGACTCCCTCACCCTATCCAGCAGCTTCCTGCAGAAAACCGGTGGATAGGGTGAGAGAGTCTAAGGGTTAAGTTTTTTGCTTGGCTGGCATGGTTGACAAAACAGGATGCTGGAGGACAAGGTGCAGGAGTCAAAGGGTTAAAATAATCGATGTAGGCGGTGATGACTCTCCTTTCCAGCCGTTTAATTAAAAAAACAAAACAAAAAAAGGAGCCAGTTACCCTTTCACGACTGGGCGAAATATGTACTAGACATTTTCTTTACACGTTGACAGTCGATGAGCCTTCCCCCCTCCACTTTCCGAAATTCCATTTATTACGACTTTTCTTTTTTTTTTTTCAGTGTTCCGATTTTACACAGATGCATGAATGCATGTTGTCTGGCCCCCACACTGCGCAGGTGGTGTTTAGCTGCGCAGTCTGCATATTTCCTCCTCGGTTGGCGTGCATACCGAGTAATTTTTCATATTTCCTAAACTACAGACACACGCTATACAGAAGCTTCAACAAGCATACTGATGTTTTGTGTACGTACGTATGCACACGAATGGGTTTAAGGACTAGTAAATCTACAGAAATGCTGACCTGGGCGATGGGATAAACCACCACCCTTTATATACCAGTCTGGTAATAGGGATAAATCTCCACCCTTTATATATCAGTCTGGTAATAGGGATAAATCTCCACCTTTATAGATATACACCAGTCTGGTAATAGGGATAAATCTCCACCCTTTATATACCAGTCTGGTAATAGGGATAAATCTCCACCTTTATAGATATACACCAGTCTGGTAATAGGGATAAATCTCCACCCTTTATATACCAGTCTGGTAATAGGGATAAATCTCCACCCTTTATAGATATATACCAGTCTGGTATTAGGGATAAATCTCCACCCTTTATATACCAGTCTGGTAATAGGGATAAATCTCCACCTTTATATACCAGTCTGGTAATAGGGATAAACCACCACCCTTTATATACCAGTCTGGTAATAGGGATAAATCTCCACCCTTTATATACCAGTCTGGTAATAGGGATAAATCTCCACCCTTTATATACCAGTCTGGTAATAGGGATAAACCACCACCCTTTATATACCAGTCTGGTAATAGGGATAAATCTCCACCCTTTATATATCAGTCTGGTAATAGAGATAAATCTCCACCCTTTATATATCAGTCTGGTAATAGAGATAAATCTCCACCCTTTATATACCAGTCTGGTAATAGGGATAAACCACCACCCTTTATATACCAGTCTGGTAATAGGGATAAATCTCCACACTTTATAGATATATACCAGTCTGGTAATAGGGATAAATCTCCACCCTTTATAGATATACACCAGTCTGGTAATAGGGATAAATCACCAACCTTTATATACCAGTCTGGTAATAGGGATAAATCTCCACACTTTATATACCAGTCTGGTAATAGGGATAAATCTCCACACTTTATATACCAGTCTGGTAATAGGGATAAATCTCCACACTTTATATACCAGTCTGGTAATAGGGATAAATCTCCACCTTTATATACCAGTCTGGTAATAGGGATAAACCACCACCCTTTATATACCAGTCTGGTAATAGGGATAAATCTCCACCCTTTATATACCAGTCTGGTAATAGGGATAAATCTCCACCCTTTATATACCAGTCTGGTAATAGGGATAAACCACCACCCTTTATATACCAGTCTGGTAATAGGGATAAATCTCCACCCTTTATATACCAGTCTGGTAATAGGGATAAATCTCCAACCTTTATATACCAGTCTGGTAATAGGGATAAATCTCCACCCTTTATATACCAGTCTGGTAATAGGGATAAATCTCCAACCTTTATATACCAGTCTGGTAATAGGGATAAACCACCACCCTTTATAGATATATACCAGTCTGGTAATAGGGATAAATCTCCACCCTTTATAGATATACACCAGTCTGGTAATAGGGATAAATCTCCACCCTTTATAGATATATACCAGTCTGGTAATAGGGATAAATCTCCACCCTTTATAGATATATACCAGTCTGGTAATAGGGATAAATCTCCACCCTTTATAGATATATACCAGTCTGGTAATAGGGATAAATCACCACCCTTTATATACCAGTCTGGTAATAGGGATAAATCTCCACCCTTTATAGATATATACCAGTCTGGTAATAGGGATAAATCACCACCCTTTATAGATATATACCAGTCTGGTAATAGGGATAAATCTCCACCCTTTATAGATATATACCAGTCTGGTAATAGGGATAAATCTCCATCCTTTATATACCAGTCTGGTAATAGGGATAAATCTCCACCTTTTATATACCAGTTTGGTATAGAGATAAATCTCCACCCTTTATATACCAGTCTGGTAACAGAGATAAATCTCCACCCTTTATATACCAGTCTGGTAATAGAGATAAATCTCCACCCTTTATAGATATATACCAGTCTGGTAATAGGGATAAATCTCCACCCTTTATATACCAGTCTGGTAATAGGGATAAATCTCCACCCTTTATATACCAGTCTGGTAATAGAGATAAATCTCCACCCTTTATATACCAGTCTGGTAATAGGGATAAATCTCCACCCTTTATATACCAGTCTGGTAATAGGGATAAATCTCCACCCTTTATAGATATATACCAGTCTGGTAATAGAGATAAATCTCCACCCTTTATATACCAGTCTGGTAATAGAGATAAATCTCCACCCTTTATATACCAGTCTGGTAATAGGGATAAATCTCCACCCTTTATAGATATATACCAGTCTGGTAATAGGGATAAATCTCCACCCTTTATATACCAGTCTGGTAATAGGGAGAAATCTCCACCCTTTATAGATATATACCAGTCTGGTATTAGGGATAAATCTCCACCCTTTATATACCAGTCTGGTAATAGGGATAAATCTCCATCCTTTATAGATATATACCAGTCTGGTAATAGGGATAAATCTCCACCCTTTATGTACCAGTCTGGTAATAGGGATAAATCTCCACCCTTTATGTACCAGTCTGGTAATAGGGATAAATCACCACCCTTTATACACCAGTCTGGTAATAGGGATAAATCTCCAGCCTTTATATATATATACCAGTCTGGTAATAGGGATAAATCTCCACCCTTTATAGATATATACCAGTCTGGTAATAGGGATAAATCTCCACTCTTTATAGATATATACCAGTCTGGTAATAGGGATAAATCTCCACCCTTTATATACCACTCTGGTAATAGGGATAAATCTCCACCCTTTATATACCACTCTGGTAATAGGGATAAATCTCACCTTTATATACCAGTCTGGTAATAGGGATAAATCCTCACCCTTTATATACCACTCTGGTAATAGGGATAAATCTCCACCCTTTATAAATATACATACCAGTGCGGTAATATGGATAAATCTCCAGGATCCTTTATACACCACTCGGGTAATACGCAGGCAGGATGGAACTCGGGACCATCCCACTGGATGTCTGACGTCTTGGCCAGTTGGCCATCACGCCCGTCAGTACTGGATGACTGCATAGTTATAACAATGGTTGTCCCGCCCACGTTAGATCTTTGGAGAGTTGGGTTTCGTTATAAAACCTTTTTTAATGTTAACAAGTGAGAGGGCGGCAGCTGACTTCTCCGCCTCGCTGTTTATTCCCCGAAAACAGCCAGGTACCCTTTCACAGCTGCGCGAAGTAGATGTTTGACATTTTTTTCTTTAAGGTGTCGGTAGTAACACCACCTCTCTCTCTCTCCCTCCCTCCCCCTCTCTCAGAGCGTTCATGTTGTACGTCGGATGCATGGGCACAGTGACTGGCTAGTTATGTGTACACACACACACACACACACACACACACACACACACACACACACACTCTCTCTATCTCTATCATTGACTACTTATATGCTCTCTCTCTCTCTTTCTCTCTCTATCATTGACTACTTACATGCTCTCTCTCTCTCCGTGTTATAGCT
>JAPXFY010000022.1:68232165-68234665 GCA_030674185.1 Monoplex corrugatus
ATCCCCAAGGGAGGGAGCGATTGAGTTCAGCCCCCCAGCATCCCCAAGGGAGGGAGCGATTGAGTTCAGCCCCCGGCATCCCCAAGGGAGGGAGCGATTGAGTTCAGCCCTCTGGCATCCCCAAGGGAGGGAGCGATTGAGTTCAGCCCCCCGGCATCCCAAGGGCGGGAGCGATTGAGTTCAGCCCTCTGGCATCCCCAAGGGAGGGAGCGATTGAGTTCAGCCCTCTGGCATCCCAAGGGAGGGAGCGATTGAGTTCAGCCCTCTGGCATCCCAAGGGAGGGAACGATTGAGTTCAGCCCCCCGGCATCCCCAAGGGAGGGAGCGATTGAACTCAAGCTATCAGATCTTGAGTCCACGGCTGTATACAAAGAACCACCAGTCCGCTTTCTGTGGTCAGTTTGGTGCAGGTGGAGAGAAACCCACAACCAGTGGATGGGGATGGTGGTAGTTTGGGGGGGGGGAGCGGGGGACAGAGGGGGACGGGGGGTGGGTGAAGACAGAAATGTAACAAAGCCGTCTGTGCATAAAATCCAATCTCAGAGCTTGGGTTTGAGTCTGGTTGATCCCTAGTCAATGAATAACTCGTCATTGTCTGTTTCCTTCGTGTGTGTGTGTGTGTGTGTGTGTGTGTGTGTGTGTGTGTGTGTGTGTTGTGTAAAGTGTGTGTGTGTGTGGGGTGTTGTGTGTGTGTGTGTGTGTGTGTGTGTGTGTGTGTGAGTGTGTGTGTGTTGTGATGTGTGTGTGTGTGTATGTAGTGTGTGTGTGTTGGTGTGTGTGTGTGTGTGTGTGTGAGTGGTGTGTGGTGGTTGTGTGTGGTGTGTGTGTGTGGTGTGTGTGAGTGTGTGTGAGTGTGTGTGTGTGTGTGTGTGTGTGAGTGTGTGTGTGTGTGTGTGTGTGTGTGTGTGTGTGTGTACTCGTGTATGTGTGTAAACTTGTATACGTGCGTGTGCACACGAGTGTGTGTGTGTGTGTGCGCAGGTGTGTGCGTGCACGTGTGCGAGTGTGTGTGTGGCGCGCGCTCATATGGGTGGGAGCATGCGTGTGTGTGTATACGCGTGTGTAGATATGTACCTGAGTGTGTGTGTTCGTGTGTGTGTGCGCGCGCGAGTGCGTGCGTTTGTGTCTGTAGGTGTGTGCACGCATATGTTTATGTGTGTCCCCGATAGCTCAGTTACTCTGAGCGCCATTCTAATAGTACGGTAGTCGGGATGGGTTGACCCTGAGACGGGTCAGTTATTTGTTGTCATTTCTTCCTTTCACACACACACACACGCACGCACGCACACACACACACACACACAAGGACTGATAGATTTGGTTCAGTTTTTACGTCGGCACCCACCTCAGGTGATATGGCCGACAGGGACAACCATCCCAGGGAAGTGGGGGAAGGGGGGACCGATCTAATCCTACTAATCCTACACTGACACCATCAGAACAACAATGATGTTAAGATGGGACAGTGAGAAGGCCAGTTTTAATGTTGCGCACCCAGGGATTCGATCCCACACATCATTAGCATGTGAATCCGACGCTCAAATCGACTGAGCTACTAGGGCCTGCGATATACAAGGAGTTGGTTTGCTTTTGTTACAGAAGCGTGGACTCCAGATCTGGTGTCTCCATGTCAGTCCCGGACTACAACATAAGTCTGTCATCATCATCATCATCATCATCATCATCATCTTCATCATCATCATCATCATCATCATCATCATCATCATCATCTTCATCTTCATCTTCATCATCATCATCATCATCTTCATCATCATCATCATCTTCATCATCATCATCATCATCATCATCTTCTTCTTCATCATCATCATCATCATCATCATCATCTTCATCATCATCATCATCATCATCATCATCATCATCTTCATCATCATCATCATCAGGTGCCTTGCCGCATGGCACTGGCCATTATGGACTTCCATCTGTCTCCATCATTTGTTGCCCCAAGCATCTCTTTCATCCTTTTTGTCCCCAGCCACTCTGCAAGTCTGTCCAGTATTTTCTCCCTGGGTCTACCCGGTGCTCTCTTTCCCTCCAGCTTTCTCGTTGTGACCAGGTGCTCCATTTCCCTTTCCTCATAAAATGGCCTATAAATGTTGCCTGTCTTTGCCTAATCTTCCTTACGAATGATCTTCTTGTGTCTACCTCCATCAAGACTGTCTCGTTTGTTTTCTTTGCTGTCCATGGAACTCTCAACATCCTTCTTAGAAACCACATCTCGGCTGCCTTAATGTTGTTCTGGCTTTGCTTATTGACTGTCCACGCCTCGCAGCTGTACAACAGTATTGGTTCTATATAACATTCAAGAACTCTCTTCCTGATGTTAATTGAAATGCACTTGTTGGTAAGAATGCTTTTCATCTTCTTCAATACTGTTTTGGCTTGGCCGATTCTGCTGGCTATTTCTGATGTGCGTCTGTCTGCAGTCCCTTTCAATGCTCCAATCTTTGTGGTAGTGTGTCAGCTTAGCGTTTCATAGGTC
>JAPXFY010000022.1:68239665-68252165 GCA_030674185.1 Monoplex corrugatus
GGATTGAACTCGAGACGGCACGGCTCCAGTTCATGGCTGTGTCCACCGAACCAATCAGCCCATGTAAAATTGACAGAGTCCAGTGAGGCACATGACCCTTTGACCATCTGATAGAAAGTCTCATGCTTACATGTGGGGACTGTAATGAACGACAACGACTATGTTTTATGACTGTCAGAACATTTCTGATACCAAGCAATTTTCCACGGTAGCTTCAACACTGCTCGTCAAGACACCATGAAACGTGACATTTACATAAATTATACATTATATTTTTACATCGATATGCATCCGTATACATATGTTCTAGGAACGAAACCCGTTTTCTTTTTTTCTTTTCCTTTTTCTCGCCATGATTAAAGGGAACGTTTTCTCCTCCTCTTTTTATTCCTTGTCTGCACGATCTGACTGGCAACATCTGGCGATGGACGTTGCCGTTTTTGTGTTTTGGTTTGTTTCCTCCTCCATCCCACTTCCAGCAACGTAGATTCTGTACAGGAGCAGGACCCACTGGATTCTGGGATTTGTTCAAGAATTCATTATACTCGGACAATTCCACACGCGCTTATTCTTATTGTTGTTTAAAGCCTAGCCGACTGCGTAGGGCCATATCAGGGCTAGAATCAGTTCAAAACACACACCGTACTTCAACAGGAAAAATAAAAAATAAATAATTAAGTACACATATCGATGCATTCACACACATAATCTAAGGAGACGCCCCTGGCGCTGACCACTCCATCCAATTAATCGCACAGGGAATTTAAAAAACACACCTGAATACAAATTTAAGCATACCTAAGGACACCAAAACCTATATTAAAACGGGCATAAACAACCCAAAATTGCTTCCGCATATCTCACCTCCCTAGAGCCAAAAATGCACTTAATACATGTACCCAATTATCAATCCTAAGAGAAAGTACGTAAGACTTTATCGAACACATACAGGTGAATGGACCAGCAAGGCAGAAAATGACAGGAAGAAATGACAGAAGGCAAAGGAACAAGGCAGAAACAAAGATAGTGAGAGAAACGGAAATTTCTAGCACAGAATTTCTAGAAGGTGGGGATACTATTTATACTGACAGAGCCCCTGGCATCCCCACAGGGGAAATGTGCGGCTACAGACTGCTGTGGGAACCGACCCCAATGTGAACAGCTTTCTTACTATGAACAGACATTAAAAGAGATTAGGAAAAGAAAAGCAACATTCATAGGACATTTTATCAGGCAAGAGAAATTAGAGCACTTGGTCACAACAGGAAAGCTGGAGGGAAAAAGAGCACCAAGTAGACCCAGGGAGAAAACATCGGACGGACTTGCGGAATGGATGAAGACAAGAGAGAGTGGAGGATGTACCTGCAGCGACAAAAGGTAAGATACATATGGAGGGCCATGATCGCCAACGCCATGCGGCAGGGCACGTGGTGATGATGATGATGCACAGACAGAAAAATATAAAATGGCAAAGTATTAATAAGCTACATCATATTTCAATCAGGTATTTGTGTTGAAGTGTAACCGCTAAAACAACATTCTAACACAATATCAATATAATAATAATTACAATATTTATATAGCGCAAAACTTGATAAATCAATCTAAGCGCTGAAACAGACACACACAACACACGCACGCACGCACACACACACGCACACGCACTCACACACGCGCGCGCGAGCACACACACGCACACGGCTATAAATGGGGAGAAAGAATAAAAGCAATGGAAAATTATAGACAGCATACTATATACAATATATATTACAATGTGATTCCTCCGATGGAGACAGGCTGCAGAGGGATTGAGTGAGGTCAGGATTTTATGCAGAGAGAAAAGGTGAGTTTTGAGAGCGGACTGAAGGAGACAAAAGTAGGTTGCTGACGGACTGAGAGAGGAGTTTGTTCAGAGAGTGGACAGAAACAAGAAGGCTCGTGGACATAGTATGAGCTAGTGCGTGGAAAGCGAAGTCAGAGGATCGGAGGCAGAGCGGAGGGTACGTGAGGGAACTAGATCTCAATAGCTTGACAGGTATCGGGCCGCTGATGTCTCTTCTGCCAATAACGAGTCACACCACATTCACTAGTGAGGGTCATACCGTGAAATGTAAGATCTGATTGAAGTTAAGTACTTACGATACTTACAAGCTGATAAGAGTGTTCGCATTGAAACTGGAACATTTCAAGAATGAGCATTTATTTGTTCTTCTTAATAAAGAGAATTATGAACCAGAAAAACAACACAAAACGAGAACGTGTTCACACTATAATATAATATAATATAATAAAATAATAATATAAATTAATATAATATATTAATATAATATAATATAATATAATATAATATAATATAATAATATAATATATTATATAATAATAAATAATAAATACGATACGAACGATACGATACTACGATGTGATGTGTTATGATATGATATGATTGATATGATATGATATGATATGATATATGATGAATATGATACGATACGATATGATATGAGACATGACACGACACGATGATATGATATATGATATGATATGATATGATATATAATGATACGATATGATATGAGACATGACACGACACGACACGACACGATATAATATAATATAATATAATATAATATAATATATATAAATATATAATATAATATAATATAATATAATATAATATATAATATAATATAATATAATATAATAATATAAAATATAATATAATATAATAATATAATATAATATAATATAATATAATATAATATAAAAATATAATTAATATAATATAATATAATATAATATAATGTATTATACTATACTATCTATCTATCTATCTATCCATGTTTTAAAAAATAAAGAAAGAAAATGAACAGGCGTAAATTTGTGGCCAACTAGTTTTTGTCGAGCATATCTATCTATCTATCTATCTATTCATCTATCTATCCATGTTTAAAAAAAAAGAAAGAAAATGGACGGGCGTAAATTTATGGCCAACTAGTATTTGTCGAGCATGTACAAAAGACAACAAACAACATTAAAAAAACAACATAGACAATTTCCCTACAGTGGCATAAGGCAAGATGTGTACCGTTTTCTCTGCTAACAGTTGCGCATGTATTCTGTAGGCCTACTATTTTTGTGTGTGTGTGCTTGAGAAAGGTTAGTGGCCGAAAACTTGCGTCTTAAAATGTGTTATCAAATATACGCTCTAATTCTATATTTGTGTTTTTTTCTGGTTCCTACTTTGCTTGAACACTAGTAGCATTCACTTCGATTCAAATGTCAAAGAAAATAATGTCAAGTGGGGTATGGTCCCTAGGGCAGTATGTAGCAAAAATTTATTCATCGAGTCTAGCGTTGGAGCTCAATGAATTCTCGCACAGCGGGTGTCAGGGAAGGCTTTTGTAGTAACAAGTCAGAAGAATGGGGCGTTGAGGAGCAGCTCATCTCCTCCCTGAATGAGTTTCTTTCTGTTTTTTTTTTCTGCCCAAAGATGAGCTGAATTATGTTTTGAATGTTGGAACATCGTGTTAGGGTGGAAGACTGTTTTGTTTGTACTGCTGGTGAGACAGGGGGTTTGCAGGTTTTGAGAGAGGAGAGAGAGAGAGAGAGAAGAGAGAGAGAGAGAGAGAGAGAGAGAGAGAGAGACAGAGAGAGAGAGAGAGACAGACAGACACAGACAGAGAGAAGCATAAATGAAATTCATTTAGTTTAGGCCATAGCCCATTCTCAAAAGAGACATAATACAATATTGAAGACATGATACAAACATAACATATTCATTTAAGCAGCATTACATTAATATTATACATTATGTAAGTATACATAATGGAAAAATTGCTTTATAATTTCAGAGTTTTGTACCGCTATACACATAGATTGTTCATAGTTCTTTTAACCTGGTTTGCCATACAAACACTACGACGGGGGAAAAGGTTTTCATTAAATCAACCGACATGTACATTTGGTGCGAGGAAGGGAGGGAGGAGAGTATGAGGGAGGAAGGGAGATGGAGAGAGGGAGATGGAGAGAGAGATAAGAGAGAGAGAGAGAGAGGAGAGAGAGAGGAGAGGAGAGAGAGAGAGAGAGAGAGAGAGAGAGAGAGAGAGAGAGAGAGAGAGAGAGAGAGAGAGAGAGAGAGAGAGAGAGAGAGCAAATCCACAGTATTTTCGAGTACTTCAATCCATTTTGCTTTTTTTTTTCTTATATATCCAACCGTCACCGATAGAAGTCGTACACTAACACAAATAATGCTGATAAAAATATTTTGTAAAGGCCTATACATAATTAGTCTATAAAAAAGAAACTGATTGTGTATTCAGTATCATGAAAAAAAACAACACACACACACTCTCTTTCTTTCTCTCATTCTCTCTCTCTCTCTCTCTCTCTCACACACACAACTCTCTCTCTCATCCTCACTCCGTTGACTCAAGATCCTTGAGTTTAATCCCACCCCCGAATTCAAATCTGACCTTGTTACTGCCCATCCTATTCGTTTACATCATTTCAGTGGTGTTTAGCTTCGTCTTTGATATGTACCTCACACTACCCCCACCCCCACCACCCCCACCACCCATTTCAAAATCTTGCTGGTGTATACGGTTTTGCGGAAGCCCCAGGTAGTCCGACAGACAACTGCTGACACATTTGGGTGGAGCGCATATGGAAATGCCCGTGCGATGAATTCCTGTTCGACAAACTCGATGCTCTCTCTCTCTCTCTGTCTCTCTCTCTCCACCTACAACATGTGTTGTTATTTCTTGATGTCATGTTCCCACTATTGGCTTATCGACATTTGGGTGGAACGCATATGGAAATGCCCGTAAGATGAATCCTTCTTGAAGCAATTCCACGCTCTCTCTCTCTCTCTCTCTCTCTCTCTCTCTCCCCTCCATCTGCAGCACTGTTGTTTTTCCTTGATGTCATGTTTTCAACATTGAATTATCGACACGTTTCTTCTTTCCTGGTACACAGAACAGAGACTAGCAATGGCAAGTTTAACCCTTTGACTCCTGCGCCATGTCCACTGCCATCCTGCTGGTCAACCACGCTAGCAAAGCAAAAACTTAACCCTTAAATTCCCTCACCCTATCCACCAGCTTCCTGCAGGAAGTTGGCGGACAGGATGACGGAAATCAAAGGATTAATTTTTTGCAGTTGGTGCAAAGGGAGCGGGAGTCAAAGGGTTAATTAAATCACGTCTTTTAGCAACCACTAGCTCAAGTGGGTAAACGTTGGGCTTCCAATGGGAAGACCCCGAGTTCGATCCGCCAAGACGCCTCAGCCTGGCGTAGATTTTCCTGAACTTCCAGATCAAGATGTGTGATGACCTGACTGTGCCTAAACCCTCTTCGTCTGTATCTGCAAGCAAACTATCAAATATCCACCATGTCAGAGTCCAGTGGCTGATGGGAACATGAACACACTCAACATGTACGCCCAGTGAATATGAAGACTGTGCATAACATGGTGGACTGTGGTCAGCTGAACTAATAGCTGGAGTTCTCTGTGTTCCACTCAAAAATCTGATTATGTGTAAAGCAAAGTGAGTTTAATAGACTTTGGAGAGTAGGGTTACACGAGAGAATAATAATAATAATAATAATAATAATAATAATAATGATAATGATAATGATAATTGTCATTGTTGTTGTTGTTGTTATTAATGTTTAAAGCCCAGCTGACTGCGTAGAGCCAAATCAGGGCTGTAACCCATTTCAAAACATATTACTTCAACACGGGAAAAATAGAAATGAATATTAAATACACAAATCAACGCATTCGCCCACATAATCTACAGACAACTTCGTCCAATTTATCACACAAGGGTTTTCAAAAACATACCTGAATACAAATTTCAACACAACTAAGGACACTAAAACATATAGAAAAACGGGCCTACATTACCTAAATTGTTTCTGCATGTCATTTTCCGAGAGCCAAAAAAATGCATTTAAATTCATGCACCCAAATATCAAATCCTGAGAGAAAGTACGTGAGACTGTATCGAAAACATACAGGTGAATGGACCAGCAAGGCAGAAAATGATAGAAATGACAGAAAGCAAAGAAACATGGCAGAAACAAGGAGAGTGACAGAAAAGACGCAATCTCTAGCACAGAATTTCTAGAAGGTGGGGATACTGTTTATACTGAAAGAACCCCCAGCATCCCCACGGGGGGGAGGGGAGGATGCAAAGTGAGTTTAAAACAGTTTAGAGAAAAACGTTACACAAGAGAATAATAATAATATTACCAATGATAACAATAATAATGATAATAACAACAATAATTATAATGATAACAATAATAATAATGTATATGGTCGTCTATCGTGGTCGATAAAGTTCAGCCTAGCACTTTATTTGTGTACCCTCATGTGGGACCTCAGGCCAAAGTCTGATGCACACAGGCTGTCACATACTGGACACTCTATGGAACGCTCTGCAGAGTTGGTTCTGGTCTTTATAGCTACACGCTTTTCCACTTGGCTGCTTTGTCTTTCGTTTTCATGAGCTTCTGTTCCCTTGCGAATGGCTTGCCTCCATTTAGACCTGTTTGTGGCCATCATTTCCCATTGTTCTTCATCAGTGTCACATTTCTGGAGGGATTTTTTCAGGGTGTCTTTGTAGCGAAGCTTTGGCCATCCTCTTGGTCGATGGCCCTCTGTCAGTTCACCGTAGAAGAGTTGCTAATAATATTAAAAGTGATAATGATGATGATGATGATAATAATAATAATAATGATAATAATAATACTTACTACTTCTTCTAAACAAACGAGACAGTCTTGATGGAAGCAAACACAAGTAGATCACTCATAAGGAAGATTAGGAAAAGGCAGGCAACATTCAAAGGCCATTTTATGAGGAAAGGGGAATTGGAACACCTGGTCACAACGGGAAAGCTGGAGGGAAGGAGAGCACCGGGTAGACCCAGGGAGAAGATACTAGACGGACTTGCAGAATGGCTGAAGACAGGGAAGGCGGAAGAGATGCTTGAGGCAACAAGAGACAGAGACAGATGGAAGTCCATAATCACCAACGCCACGCGGCAAGGCACCTGATGATGATGACTACTAATTCTACCACAAGTAGTGACAACAATGATAATAATATTTATTGATGGAAACTAAAGGACCACGGTCAGTGTCACAGTCATTCTCATTCACCCGCTCTGATAACTGTTGTCAATTTACATGTCCATTGTTGATGCCAGCTGGAGCAGAACAAGGCAGGGCTTGCAGAATGGACTCTGTGAATGGAGCTCTGAGGTTCCTTTCATTCTGTCCCCTGAATGGGTTGTGCTACCGACAGAATGTTCGGGTTGTCCGCTTTCAATGTTGGAATCGGTTGGCAGAGACGACAAACGGCTTGAAAGGTGAAGAAACAAAGACGACAAACAGCTTGAAAGGTGAAGAAACAAAGACGTGCGAGGTGGAAGGAGGAGAGGAGAGGAGGAACAGGAGGAGGAGGGGCGAGTGATTGATTGATTAATCTTTATTTTCCAACGGTAAAGACACTAACACAGTACAAAGGTTTCTCGCTCAATTTTACATGATGGCTGTTGCTAAAATCGCGCTCGCGTGAGTGAGTGAATGAGTGAGAGAGAGAGGAGAGAGAGAGAGAGAGAGAGAGAGAGAGAGGAGAGAGAGAGAGACAGAGAGACAGAGATAGGTAGATAAACAGAGAGGACGGGGGAGGAGGGAGAGAGAGAGAGAGACACACAGAGAGAGAGAGAGAGACAGAGAGAGATATAGAAATAGATAGGTAGATAGATAGACGGCGGAGGGAGAGAGAGTGAGAGAAAGAGAGAGAGAGAGAGAGAGAGAGAGATAGAGAAATAGATAGGTAGATAGATAGACGGCGGAGGGGAGAGAGTGAGAGAAAGAGAGAGAGAGAGAGAGACAGAGAGAGATATAGAAATAGATAGGTAGATAGATAGAGAGAACGGAGGAGGGGAGAGAGAGAGACAGAGAGAGATAGAGAAATAGATAGGTAGATAGATAGACGGCGGAGGGGAGAGAGTGAAAGAGACAGAAAGAGAGACAGAAAGAGAGAGATATAGAGATAGATAGGTAGATAGATAGAGAGAACGGAGGAGGGGAGAGAGAGAGAGAGAGAGAGAGAGAGAGAGAGAGAGAGAGAGAGAGAGAGAGAGAGAGAATGACAATGGCCATTTGCCAAAGGTAGAAGTTAATGAATGTCAGATACTGAGAAAGGGGGCGGGTGGGGGGGGTGGTGGTGGTGGTGGTGGTGGTGAACAACTGCGTTGATGACCTGTGCCACATGCTCGACTCGACTCGGAACAAAACAGTGAGGTCAGGGCTGTGTACGGACAGAACCCCCTGTACAAGAGAATTATGATATCACAATCACCACAAAACTCACGTACAAATACGCACGCAAACGCGCGCGCGCGCACACACACACACACACACACACACACACACACACACACACACACACGGTGTTCGTCCGTCATCGTCGACAATGACCACGGCTTCATGAAGTTGCTTTGAGTCAGTGTGTCCGGAGGTGACTGATCAATCCGATCCGGGCACGGAAGTAACGTCCACAGGTTGGACATCTGTGGTCGGTTACTGTGGTTGAAGGGTTTGCAGCCACACACACACACACACACACACACACACACACCTTATACTATTCTTGTATAGCGTTTTTCTCCAAACTCATTTGACTCGCTGAGCATCACACGTAAAGAGACTTTTTAGCGGAATACGGAGAACTCCACCTGTTAGGGGAGCTGACTACACTCCACTATATCCAAAACAAGTGTGACTGCCCGCGTTCAAGCAAACAGAAAAAACAAACAAACAAACAAAAAACCCCCGAAAATAGAAAAGCAGAACGCGTATTTAACCCTTTGACTCCTGCAGCCTGCCCAACAGCATCCTTCTTTGTCAACCATGCTGGAAGAGCAAAAACTTAACCTTTTGACTCCCTCACCCTATCCACCAGCTTCCTGCAACAAAAACTTAACCCTTTGACTCCCTCACCCTATCCACCAGCTTCCTGTAGGAAGCTGGTGGATAGGGTGAGGGAGTCAAAGGGTTAAGTTTTTGCAGTTGGTAGATAGGGTGCAGGTGGCAAAGGGTTAATGCAACCAGACAAGACAAGGCACAAGTGTCGGCCCACTGGCCTTTGTCAAGCATACGATTACAAACAAACAAACAAACAAACAAACAAACAAACACACAAACACCAGATATAAAAATCAGGAGAAAAAAGATTGCGAGTTTTGTATTTGGTGTTTGTTTGTTTGTGGTCTTACACTTGATAACGGCCCAGTTGGCCGTACATTTTGCGCCTGTCTTTTCTGATTGTATCAAATACGCGTTCTGATTCTTTTTTTCGTTCCTTACACTCCACTATGTTCATGCACGTTATGTATTATTGGTGGACATACATGTTGCATGTTTTCATGTTTCCATAAGCCAGCCACTGACATTTACTTTTACTTTTATTGTTGTTTAAAGCCCAGCCGACTGCGCAGAGCCATATCAGGGCTATGACCGCTTCAAAACACACAAAACTTCAACAGGAAAAAAAAGAAAGAAAAGAAAATTAAGTACACATATCAATGCATTTGCGTACATAATCTAAGGACATGCCCCTGGCGTTGACCACTCCGTCCAATTCATCGCACAGGGGAGATTTAAAAAACACCTGAATACAAATATAAGCATACGACACCAAAACATATATAAAAACGGGCGTAAATTACCTAAAATTGCTTCCGCATATCTCACCTCCTTAGAGCCAAAAATGCACTTAATACATGTATCCAATTATCAATCCGAAGAAAAAGTACGTAAGACTTTATCGAAAAAATACAGGTGAATGGACCATTAAGGCAGAAAATAAGTATAAATGACAGAAAGCAAGGCAACAAGGCAGAAACAAAGAGAGTGACAGAAAAGAGGAAATTTCTAGCACAGAATTTCCAGGTGGGATACTATTTATACTGAAAGAGCCCCCGGCAACCCAACGGGGATAACCCACTGACATGACTTACGTGCATATCTAATGTTATGCATGCGTGTATACACGATGGCGTGCGGACACACTAACAGGTTTACACACGTGCACATTTGATATTCTTCATGTAGTGTATACACAGGTACTAACATGTCTGCACTCTATGTTGACCTGGGAGATCGGACAAATCTTCACCCTTGATAAACAGTTACCAGGTGGACATGTCTAGACGGATCGAACCCAGGACACTGGCATACAAAATCCGACATTCACCCACGTGACTACAGCACCCGTCCTTACATACAGGGACACAGCCTGGCAATGCTTTTCCATTCAAAAGACGAAACAGATGACTGCACAGTATTCATCCACTTTGGGTGGACCAGGAGAACCGAGAAAAGCATGTCTCACAATGCACAACATTTTTAAAGGCTTCTTTCAACAAGTTTTTCGCTAGTCCTCGTATACTCTGAGAGTGGCAGGACTTTAAAACTGACAGAACTGAACTGCACTGCACAGTACATGTACTGTACATAAACCCCTCTGGTACTCTGCACACACCATGACAACCTTTGTTCTACGCACACAAACACTTGACAGTGTCCAAGTTTTGTCACGTCCTATTGCAATCCCCTCTCCCTTCTCTCTCTCTCACACACATTCCCTCTCTCACACACATTCCCTCTCTCTCTCACTCTCTCTTTCTCTCTACTCTCTCGCACTCTCTCTCACTCTCTACTCTCACTCTCTCTCTCACTCTCTACCTCTCTCTCTCACTCTGCGAGCCTTTTTCTGTGTCTCTCCTCCTTTCTCCGTCTCTTTTTTTTTAAAATTTTAATGGTCAACAAACAGTACAGAAAAGCTTGTCCCGTAATCTTGAGATTGTAGGGGTGAGGGGGGGGGTAAGAGGGTAGCAATCTTAACTCTTTTTGGGGTGGGGACAGCACTGAGGGCAGGTTAAAATCTCCTCTCCCTCGCTCTTTACATTGCCCAACCGTGGAGAGAGTTAATTATCCATTAACAGCTCGGTGGGGAAAATGACAATATGAAAGTTTGTGTGTGTGTGTGTGTGTGTGTGTGTTTGTGTTGTGTGTGTGTGTGTGTGTATGTGGTGTGTGTGTTTGTGTGTGTGTGTGTGTGTGTGTGTGTGTGGTGTTTGTGTTTGTGTGCGTGCCCGCGCGTGCGTCCCCCCCCCCCAAAAAAAAAAAAAGATCATGCCATTTTATTTCTGGGAGAGTTTTTTTTTCCACAGTCCTGTAATGATCAATGACAATGGGGATTATAATCATGATGTTATAGAGTTCCATTTTGGTCGTACTCTACGTTTTCCAGAAGGTGGGGATACTATCTATACTGAAAAAAACCCTGGCAACCCACGGGAGGAGATTCCTGCCAGCAGCCAAAAAGTGCTTGTTCGCTGTCTGTCTCAATATCCCAATCACACAGGGGTTGTCAGTATTTGATAGGTCCCGTCTCCTTTACCACCCCCTTCCCATTTCAAGACCTTGCCATAGCATGGTGCCTGTCTGCCAACAATCTCCTCAATCCTTTCCAGTCAGCCTACCGCCAGTGCCATAGCACTGAAACTGCCCTACTACACATTCTCAACAATCTCCTCCTTGCAACTGATACTGGCAAAGTCTCTCTCCTCACACTCCTTGATCTGTCTGCAGCTTTCGATACCATTGACCATGGTATTCTCCTTTCTAGACTTCATCATACTTTTGGCATCTCTGACATTGCTCTCTCCTTTTTCACTTCGTATTTATCAAACAGAAAACAAACTGTTCTCATCAATGGCACTTACTCTCAACCTGCATACCTGACCTGTGGTGTTCCACAAGGATCTGTCCTTGGCCCTGTTCTTTTCACTCTTTATACCTCCCCCTGTCCACCATCATCAACTCCCACTCTATAAAACACCACTTCTATGCTGATGACACCCAACTTCAAGATAGTGACTCACCTGATAATATACAGCGCCTGTTGACTCGCACCACTGAGTGTTACTCGGACATTAAGAACTGGATGACACACAATAGACTTCAGCTTAATGACGACAAGACAGAAGCTATCCTCATTGGCACCCGTCAGAAACTTTCCCAGCTGCCTCCTCTTTCTCTCCCATTATGTAACACATCAGTCCCAATTTCTGATTCAGCAAAAAACCTTGGTGTCTGCATTGACTCTACCCTGTCCATGAACAACTTTGTTTCTCAAACTGCCAGATCTTGCTACTATCATCTCCATCGTATAAGCCTGATCAGGAAGTATCTCTCTGTGGAAACAACTGCAAAACTCGGTCTCTCCTTCATAATGTCTCGCATTGACTATTGCAATTCACTCCTGTCTGGTCTTCCTGCCTCCACCATTCACATCCTACAGCGCATTCAAAACAATGCTGTACGCCTTGTACTCAAAAGAAAAAAGCTAACCACATATCTCCTCTCCTGGCACAACTTCACTGGCTCCCTGTATCAAAGCGCATACAGTACAAACTA
>JAPXFY010000022.1:68254665-68257165 GCA_030674185.1 Monoplex corrugatus
AAAGACACACAGACACACACAGACAGACAGACAGACAGACAGACAGACAACAGACAGACACACACACACACACACACACACACACACACACACACTCGCTCGCCCGCCTAAACGCACATACGTGAAAAGACGTTAAAAGAAATAACGAACACACATTGACGGTTGTCACACATCGATCGTCAACCATCCTAGGGAAGTGGGGGAAGGGGGACTTTTCTAATCCTGTACTGACACCACCATAACAAGAATGATGTTAAGATGGGACAGTGAGAAGTCCAGGTTTAATGTAGCGCACCCCGGAATTCGAACCCACAACCATTAGTATGTGAATCCGACGCTCAACAAACAGCTATTCTGAGCATAAGTGTACTGAGCTGTACACTCACAGAAGTACAGGAGACCCTAGTGTGCTTAATGTCCCACCATCATCAAACGACACAAAAGATAGCATATACGTGAGGAAATAGTGGCAGCAGTGGCATCCTTAAAGCCCGGAAAATCAGCGGCAGTAGACAACATCACAGCAGAGATGGTTCAAGCAGGAGGAAATCCAGCGATTGACATGCTCATGATCGTTTGCATCAGATCTGGCAAACAGGCGAGAGGCCAAAACCATGGACTCAGTCCTTGATCATCACCCTCCCCAAGAAAGGCAATCTACGTTTGTCAAATTATCTCCCCATCAGCCTCATAAGTCACCCAGTAAAGTCATGCTGCGATCACTAAATAGACTAAAACCACAGCAGAAAAAAATCATCGCGAAGAGCAAGCCGGTTTCAGGCCAGGTCCCAGCACAACGGAACAAATCTTCAACGTCAGAATCCTTGTGGAAAAGTACCTCCAAGACCAACAGGAGCTCTACCATGTGTTTGTCGATTTTAAGAAGGCATTCGACAGAGTCTGGCACGAAGCCTTGTGGGCAACCATGAAGCTGTACAACATCAACGCCAACATAATCAGAGTCATAGAGAACCTCTACAATAAAGCCAACAGCGCAGTCTTCTTCAACAACAATATTGGAGAATGGTTCCGGACGACAGTCGGAGTATGCCAAGGCTGTCTACTCTCCCCTACTCTCTTTAACATCTTCCTAGAAAGAATAATGACGGAGGCACTCGAGGAACATGAAGGAACAGTCAGCATTTGGAGGTAGAAACATCACTAACCTACGTTTTGCAGATGACATTGACGGCCTTGCCGGAAAAGAACAAGAGTTAATCAACCTAGTGGACCGTCTTGGAAAGACCTCCTCTGATTATGGCATGGAAATCAGCACCGAGAAAATGAAAACAATGACCAATCGCAACAACCACTTTACGGCAGATGTAATGGTCAATAACCAAAAACTCCAAAGTGTGCCCAATTTCAAATACTGGGATCAGTCGTGTCAGATGAGGGATCTAAGCCCAAAATACTTTCCAGAATAGCCCAGACCACAGCCGCAGTGACCAAGCTCAGAACCATATGGAACAACAGTAACATCGCCATCAGCTCAAAGATCAGACTGATGCGTTCCCTGGTCATGTCAATATTCTTATACGCTTGCGAATCATGGACCTTAACAGCGGATAATGAAAGAAGAATCAGGGCGGTTGAAATGAGATGCTTTCGTAAACTTCTCGGCTTCACATACAGAGATCGCGTCACGAATGACGAAGTCAAAAGAAGAATTCAAAATGAAATGGGCCTTACATGACCTCCTGACCTTAGTAAGACAACGCAAACTAACATGGTATGGACACATCACTCGATCTCCGGCCTTGCCAAGACAATCCTGCAAGGTACAGTCTTGGGAGGAAGGAAAAGAAGCAGACAAAAGAAGAGATGGGAAGATAATTTTTTTTTTCGAGAGTGGACGGGCCTGGAGCTGAGGGATACCCTAAGGAAAGTGGAGAGTAGGGAGGAGTGGAGAAAGGTTGTTGTCAAGTCTTTGGAGGCGCCCCGACGGACGGCCAGTGTAAGGGATCGGTGACGGTGACGGTGACGGTGACGATGATGACGGTGACGGGTGACGGTGACGATGACGATGACGGTGACGGTGACGATGACGGTGACGATGACGGTGACGGTGACGGTGCTGACCGGCCAAAAACAGTAAAACGTGTCAGCAAAGATTTCCTGGTCGTTTATCACAAATTGTGATCAAACTTGGAATCAATCATTATGAATCATACAAGTAAGTTAATTCTGGGTGTCAAATGTACTACAACTGGGGAAAGGACCAATATTTGGGTGCTTACCGAGATTCCCAACGAACAAAAAACCCCAACAAAAAACAAACAAACAACAAAACAAAACAGAAAACATATCTCAGCTGTTCATAAACTGATACTGAATCAAATTTCAGAAACGTGTGGTGGTTTCTGGAAACTTATCACCAGGAAAACCATTGAGATGATTCGATCGTGAATGTGACCATCAGGTAAAACGATCAAAAGCGGAGGGTAGAGAATCTTACTAATCTTGTCTCGTGCAATAATCTTGTCTCGTCTCGTGCAAT
>JAPXFY010000022.1:68262165-68267165 GCA_030674185.1 Monoplex corrugatus
ATCAGATACGTGTTCTGATTGTATTTTTGTCATGTCTTGTATCAGATACGCGTTCAGATTCTATTTTTGTCATGTCTTGTATCAGATACGCGTTCTGATTGTATTTTTGTCATGTCTTGTTGTATCAAATACGCATTTTGAATCTATTTTCGTGTTTTTCCGGTTCATGTGGATACTTAACTACCCAGCCTCTATGGCGCAAACCCATACTCAAGTTCATATTGTTTATAGCCCAGCCGACTACTTGAGCCATATCAGGGCTAACACCACGTCAAAAACAACAACTACGTTAAGATAAAAGACAACAGTTAAAAACCATGCTCACTGTTAACCTTGCAAATCTAAAATGCAATTAACGAAAAACAGCCATAAAATCATGTCAGGTGAAATCTATTGATCTCTTGTAAAAACAAGAGAATTGCACCAGGAGGGAGTCTCGGAAGAGGTTCTTTAAGGAGTCCACCGTGTAGTGGTTATGTCTCACGTCGTACACGTCCCAGCAATCAAGGAGGAGGTGTCTGATGCTCAACGGCTCATCACACGGTATACACCATGGTGCTTCTTCATTTCGAAATTCGACTTGTTCCAGGTGAGATCCGTGTGACTGGCTATGGATACTTGACTGGTTGTCTTGACTACTGACGGGCTATGGATACTTGACTGGTTGTCTTGACTACTGACAGGCTATGGATACTTGATGGCTGTCTTGATCTGACAGCTAAGGATACTTGACTGGTTGTACTTGACTACTGACCGGCTATGGATTACTTGACTGGTTGTCTTGAACTACTGACGGCTTATGGATTACTGGATGGCTGTCTTGGATACTGAGGGCTTAGGATACTGATGGCTGTAGTCTGACTTACTGACAGTGAATGGATACTTGATGGCAGTCTTGATCACTGACGGGCTATGGATACTTGACTGGTTGTTTGGACTTGACGGCTATGGATACTTGACTGGTTGTCTTGACTACTGACAGGCTATGGATACTTGACTGGTTGTCTTGACTACTGACGGGCTATGGATACTTGACTGGCTGTCTTGACTACTGACAGGCTATGGATACTTGACTGGCTGTCTTGACTACTGACGGGCTATGGATACTTGACTGGTTGTCTTGACTACTGAGGGGCTATGGATACTTGACTGGCTGTCTTGACTACTGACAGGCTATGGATACTTGACTGGTTGTCTTGACTACTGACGCATAACTGTCTGCACTCGGTGTGGAATCACATTGTTAATACATTTGTATATAATATCTTCTCTGTAATTTTCCATTGCTTTTCTTCTTTTCCCCATTTATAGCCATGTGTGTGTGTGTGTGTGTGTGTGTGTGTGTGTGTGTGTGTGTGTGTGTGTGGTGTGTGTGCGTGTGTGTGCATGCGTGCGTATGTGTATGTTCAGCGCCTAGATTTGATTTCTATCAAATAATGCGCTGTATGAATATTGTAATTATTATTTCATTGTTATTATTTTAAAAGGTACGAATGAGTGTGGGTGATACAGAACGCGGGGTTTAGTTCCACTGCCGCAGATACCAGATTCAATTCGTGATGTTGACAGACCCATCGACAGCTAATGGCGAATATCAGGGCTGTCACCAAGAGACAGTTTGGTGCTTGAAATTTGCTCAAGAGAAGTTAATCGCACTAAGACAATTCCTTATGCGCTCCATCCAAATCTATCAACAACTTCCTGGCAGACTCTCAAAGCCTGCACAAAAATCTACGCACTGACAAGGTCTTGAAATAAAGGAGAGGGGATGGATCTATGAAACACTAAGCTGACACCACCAGAATGATGGAAACATTACGATGGGCAGCCAACAGGCCAATGGATCTATGAAACACTAAGCTGACACCACCAGAATGATGGAAACATTAGATGGGCAGCCAACAGGCCAATGGACTATGAAACACTAAGCTGACACCACAGAATGATGGAAACATTACGATGGGCAGCCAACAGGCCAGTGGACTATCAAACAGTAAGCTGACACCACCAGAATGATGGAAACATTACGATGGGCAGCCAACAGGCCAGTGGACCTATCAAACAGTAAGCTGACACCACCAGAATGATGGAAACATTACGATGGGCAGCCAACAGGCCAGTGGACTATCAAACAGTAAGCTAACACCACCAGAATGATGGAAACATTACGATGGGCAGCCAACAGGCCAGTGGATCTATGAAACACTAAGCTGACACCAGCAGAATGATGGAAACATTACGATGGGCAGCCACAAACAGGCCAATGGACAATCAAACAGTAAGCTGACACCAGCAGAATGATGGAAACATTACAATGGGCAGCCAACAGGCCAGTGGACTATCAAACACTAAGCTGACACCACCAGAATGATGGAAACATTACGATGGGCAGCCAACAGGCCAATGGACTATGAAACACTAACTGACACCACCAGAATGATGGAAACATTACGATGGCAGCCAACAGGCCAATGGACTATGAAACACTAACTGACACCAGCAGAATGATGGAAACATTACGATGGGCAGCCAACAGGCCAGTGGATCTATCAAACACTAAGCTGACACCACCAGAATGATGGAAACATTACGATGGGCAGCCAACAGGCCAGTGGATCTATCAAACACTAAGCTGACACCACAGAATGATGGAAACATTACGATGGGCAGCCACAGGCCAATGGACTATGAAACACTAAGCTGACACAGCAGAATGATGGAACATTACGATGGGCAGCCAACAGGCCAGTGGACTATCAAACACTAAGCTGACACCAGCAGAATGATGGAAACATTATGATGGGCAGCCAACAGGCCAGTGGATCTATGAAACACTAAGCTGACACCAGCAGAATGATGGAAACATTACGATGGGCAGCCAACAGACCAGTTTTTAATGCTGTGAGCTGATATTCAACTCCAGATATCAGATCTGTAGCCGCGGTTCTGTTATCAAGATAGTTTGTCATCCAAAGTTAAATAAACCTGTGGGAATGAGGCCTGCAGTCGCTAGTCTACACAGACACACACACACACACATACTCGCACACGCACACACAGACACATACACACACTCGCACGCGAGCGCACACACACACACACCACACCAGAGATTTACCCGTAGATGCTAAACCGAGAACGACACAATAATCAGCAATAAGGAAGACAATGAAATTATGTATACAAAAAAACAAAAAAAACAAATAAAAAACAAACAAAAAAGGCATTAGTCCCCTGTTCACCCCCACACGCACATATGCGCTCGTGCGCACACGGAGCACACGTTTCAACACACAACTGTCATCCTTTTTCAAGCAACTCTGCCCAAGTTCCCTCCATATACTAGTGACCTGAACCACCGCCACCCCTCTTCTCCCTCAGCCTCCACCTCCCTCAAAAGAGTTTTGTTCTCAGTTTCCTGTTATTTTAAGCGACAACTGCGAAAAATTACGAGGGGAAGGGGGGGGGAACTCTCACTCACACACACATACACACACCCACACATAACACACGCACCACACATCAACATACCACTCACACACACACATACACACACACTCACGCACTGCACAACACACACCACGCACACACACACATTTACTCACACGCGCGCACACACCCCACAACACCACGCAACACACACACATATACACACACGCCGCACACACACACACACACATAATATACTTACACGCACACACACACACACAAAAACACCACGTACACACACACACACACACAAACTACACACACAACACGCGCACACACACACACACAACAACCACACACACACACCACACACACACACACACATAATAGACTTACACCTGTATGTTTTATGCCTCATTTCTGCACTAAGGTCACACGACAAGGCCACAGCCCACGGAAGTCAGTTTGCCACACTTGGCAGGTGACACATGTTGACGGGTTTACAAGTGTCAGCGATAATTTCGGGGTCATTTATTTATCCACACATTTTCACCAAGCAATTCAACCACCACCACTTCTTCTTCCTTTTATCTGTCCGCTTGTGTTGTCTTGGGTGTCAAGGGAAGAGAGAAGTGACGGTCATCAGCGAGTTGGAAGACGTGAAGTGGAGAAATGCCGTGTACTTTAACATTAAGGTCTCTTTCACACCGTCGGTCCTGGTCCTCCTTGGTCTGCCCTCGCTTTTTAAATGTTGAACTATTTCTGGTACATGACTGTGTAGAGCCAGCTGGTGGGGTTGTGTTGTGGTCAGATAACCAAACCGCTTAATTCTCTGGTTGATGACTATGTGGTGAACCGATGCTGTTCCCTGCAGCACATCCACAGACCTGTACATCTTGTGTAGCACATCCACAGACCTGTACAGCTTTGTAGTACATCACAACCTGTACACTTGCGTAGCACATCCACAGACCTGTACAGCTTGTGTAGTACATCCACAGACCTGTACAGCTTGCGTAGCACATCCACAGACCTGTACAGCTTGTGTATCATCCACAGACCTTACATCTTGTTACATATCCACAGACCTGTACATCTTCTGCAGCACATCCACGACCTGTACAGCAGCTTCTTCGCAGGCTCAAGGATGCCCGCAGAATATTCTCCCCTGTGACCGTTAGTTCTTGCAGTCCTGGAGAATAATGTTTCTGCTGTCTGGTCAGCTTCTACACAGGGACACCGGGGAGACAGTACAAGTCGGAAGCGCCTGTTCCTGTGGTGGTTTAACTTGTAGTGGGCTGTATGAAGTCCGTGCTAGCTCAATTTACAATTAACACGGCACATCTTTTCCAAATAAGTCTTTAAACTCCTTTGATATCAAAATGTGAACGCTCAACGAAACATCAGACACTTCACAACTTAAACCAACAACAAACACACCTGATTGCAGAACTGAATAGTACTGGACACCTGTTTGTTTCTTCGTAAACCAAATAATCAGCCCTTCCCCCCTTTTGCGTGGTAAGATGAACCATTTCAAAATATACAGCAGCATTTCAATGAGGTCCCCA
>JAPXFY010000022.1:68274665-68277165 GCA_030674185.1 Monoplex corrugatus
TTGCTTTGCATCAGGGTAGACAATACAGAATGTTAGTGGATAGGGTGAGGGAGTCAAAGGGTTAAGTTTTTGCTTTGCCAGCATGGCTGACAACGCAGAATGCTAGTGGATAGGGTGAGGGAATCAAAGGGTTAAGTTTTTGCTTTGCAGCAGGGTAGACAATACAGAATGTCAGTGGATAGGGTGAGGGAGTCAAAAGGGTTAATCCCGTAGTTTCAGCTGCGTCTGAGCCACCGCCACGACAGAGACGTGATGTATTCTTACGCCGGGACATTCTTGTCACCTACGTCTTTGTCTACTGTTACGCCAGGGCCTCCTTCTTATCTCCCGTGTTTATCCAAGATTTCCAGTGGACTTGAAGTTAAGCCTGGGCGAAAAGTCTGGGCGTGGGGACTGGGGATTCCATGGGGTATTAAAACTCCATCCTCACTTTCTTCGGGACAGATAAGAGGGAGACATGTTTCTCGCGTATTCGTGTGTAAGAGGTCACGTAGACCAACGTAGCGAAACCTCCACTTCTGTGTACTTTTGTGAGGGTCACGTTTTCACAGTACTAGGGATTGGGTGGGGGCAGAGGGATCTTAATTGAACAGCTAAGATGATTGAACGTTATTTATATTTGATTAGTTTTGAGTACATACAAATGCATTCGCGCACATAATCTAAGGATCTGCCCCTGGCGTTGACCACTCCGTCCAATCTATCACATAGGAGATTTAAAAAAAACATACCTGAATACAAATTAAAACACAACTAAGGACACCAAAACATACATAAAAACGGGCCTAAATTACCTAAAATTGCTTCTGCATATCTCATTTTCCTACAGCCAAAAATATATATTTGATATATGTACCCATTATCAATCCTAAGAATAAGTAGGGCCTATATAAGACATTATCGAACACACACAGGTGAATGGACCAGCAAGGCAGAAAATGACAGGAAGAAATGACAGAAAGCAAAGGAGGAAGAAAAAAACAACCAAAAACAAACAAACAAAGAGTGACTGAAAAGAGGAAATTTTTCTAGCATAGAATTCCCATAATGTGGAGACACTAGTTATACTGAAAGAGCCCCCCCCCCCCCCCCGGCATCCTCGCCGGGGTGTGCTTACGCATGCAGAATGTCAAATATGCACGTTAAAGATCCCGTCAAGCAATGTCATTGGTTGGCTTATGGAAACACGATACTAATTATCAGGGCTTAAAACAGGAGGAGGAAAAAACACCACTGAAACTAGGGGGGGGGGGGGGGGGGGGTCCGGGGGCCATAACTTGCACGCCGTTGCTATGAACGCTTGCAAGCCGATCACGTATGCCTTGCTCATTTTTTTTTTCTTGTTTTTTTTTTACAAACCGAAATCGCGGAATTCCGTCCAGACGCGGAACGTTTTAAGCCCCGAGTTATACTGAAAGAGCCCCCCGACATCCTCATGGGTCCCTGGGCGGGTGCCCTGTTTCTTCCTGAAGGAGGTGTTTACCGCACAGCACTCTACACAACTTTGTTTCGGGGTTATGCTCGGGGTCAGCACGCTTTCGGTATGCTTTTATCATGCCAGTGTAAACAGAGCAAAACGGTCCAGAACTATTCAGATCTGAAACGGTCCCGGGATGTTTCACAAAACGGTCGGTTCAGTGAAAATCGCCCTACTGTTACTCTACGTCCCATCCAGCACTCTCCGGCGTTTCTTGTAGTAAAAAAAAAACAAAAACAAAAAAAAAACAACGAAAACACACACACACACACAGACTTTGATTTGGTTCAGTTTTTACGTCGACACCCACCTCAGGTGATATGGCCGACAGGGACAACCATCCCAGGGAAGTGGGGGAAGTGGGACTTATCTAATCCTACACTGACACCACCAGAACAACAATGATGTTAAGATGGGACAGCGAGATGGCAGTTTTAATGTAGCGCACCCCGGGATTCAAACCCACAACCATTAGCATGTGAATCCGATGCTCAAACCAACTGAGCTACTGGGGCCCGCTAATACACACAGAGACCAAAGAAGAACTGGATTTATAGTGAGAGGCAAATCAAGGAAGACTTGGACCGACGGTGTGAAGAAGACCTTAAGTCATACGGCCTTTGTCAACACAGGTCTTCCAACTAGATGCTAACCGCCGTTTTGTGTTGTTTCTACCTGTGAAATGGTAACGGTTACAAGGGGACAGGTTAAGAAAAAGGATGAATGGGGGAAGAGATAAAAAAATAAGAGAGGGAGAACAGGAGGGAGGGAGGAGAAGAGGAGAGAGAGAGAGAGAGAGAGAGAGAGGACAGACACAGACAGTGAGAGAGAGAGAGGCGGACAGAGCAAAGAGAGAGAAAGAGAGAGAGAGGGGCAGTTAAAGAGGGGGGCGGGAATAGACAGACAGAGAGAGAGAGAGAGGGAGGCAGAGAAAGAGAGCGACAGAGAGAGAGAGAGAGAGAGAGAGCAGACAGAGAGAGAGGCAGACAGAGAGAGAGAGAGGCATCAGAGAGACAGAGAGAG
>JAPXFY010000022.1:68282165-68287165 GCA_030674185.1 Monoplex corrugatus
AAGTGCCCTATTATCAATCCTAAGAGAAAGTATGTAATAGCTTTATGGAAAACATACATTTTTGTTAACACAAGTGCCCTATTTCAATCCTAAGAGAAAGTATGTAATGCTTTATGGAAAACATACATTTTTGTTAACACAAGTGCCCTATTATCAATCCTAAGAGAAAGTATGTAATGCTTTATGGAAAACATACATTTTGTTAACACAAGTGCCCTATTATCAATCCTAAGAGAAAGTATGTAATGCTTTATGGAAAACATACATTTTTGTTAACACAAGTGCCCTATTATCAATCCTAAGAGAAAGTATGTAATGCTTTATGGAAAACATACATTTTTGTTAACACAAGTGCCCTATTGTCAATCTAAGAGAAAGTATGTAATGCTTTATGGAAAACATACATTTTTGTTAACACAAGTGCCCTATTGTCAATCCTAAGAGAAAGTATGTAATGCTTTATGGAAAACATACATTTTTGTTAACACAAGTGCCCTATTGTCAATTCTTAGAGAAAGTATGTAATGCTTTATGGAAACATACATTTTTGTTAACACAAGTGCCCTATTGTCAATCCTAAGAGAAAGTATGTAATGCTTTATGGAAAACATACATTTTTGTTAACACAAGTGCCCTATTTCAATCCTAAGAGAAAGTATGTAATGCTTTATGGAAAACATACATTTTTGTTAACACAAGTGCCCTATTATCAATTCTTAGAGAAAGTATGTAATGCTTTATGGAACACATACATTTTTGTTAACACAAGTGCCCTATTGTCAATCCTAAGAGAAAGTATGTAATCTTTATGGAACACATACATTTTTGTTAACACAAGTGCCCTATTGTCAATCCTAAGAGAAAGTATGTAATGCTTTATGGAAAACATACATTTTTGTTAACACAAGTGCCCTATTGTCAATCCTAAGAGAAAGTATGTAATGCTTTATGGAAAACATACATTTTTGTTTTAAAGCCCAGCCGACTGCGTATGGCCATATCTGGGCTATAACCATTTCAAAACAAATACAATACTTCAACAGAAAAAAAAGGAAACTAAGTACACATATCAATACACTTGCGCACATAGTCTAAGATTTCCCTGATAGTTGACGACTGTCCAATTTACCGCACAGGGGATTTTTAAAAACAACCTGAATACAAATTTAAACCCCAGAAAACATATAAAAACATACCTAATTTACCCAAAATTGCTTCTGCGTTGGTAAACATACAGGCAAGGCAGAAAACGACAAGAAGAAATGACAGAAAGTAAAGGAACAAGGCAGAAACAAAGAGAGTGACAGAAAAGAGGAAATTTCTAGCACAGAATTTCCAGAAGCGTGGGGATACTATTTATACTGAAAGAGTCCCCTGGCATCCCCACGGGTGGGGGAGGTGTGGGTGTGTGGGAAGTGGAGGTAACCCAGCTCAACCCAACATCAGGGAAGTTAGCTGATCTGTCTGAGAAAGTAAACTGACAATGTTCAGAACCTTTTTTTCATCGTTGTGACAGCCTACCTATTGTCCTCGATGCCAGTAAAGTTATATTTCAACCAAATCTTCTTCAACGTCATGACGATCTTGACGAGTACATACACAGGATTTAATTTTGGTATAAAAAGGGAGACTGTGAGAATGGCTCGACCATTTCAAATCTTTTTTTTTTTTGCTTCTTCCTCCAACGAAAACACAAGTGTTGAGGACAATGTATCGAGTCAAGGCCACATGGGGGGCAAAAGCCAAAACCCGGCACATTTTGAGGATGAATTGACCATCCTGGTATGGGGTGTCCTTTCCCCCTCCTCTCAATCTTCCTACCCGTCCTCCCTCCCTCCTCCTCTCTCTCTTTGTTTCTTCTCCGGTCAAAAGGTAAAAAATATGTGGTGTCTCTCTTGAAATAGTGCCATACTGTGCGTCAACCATGAGTTACCTTTCTTTATAATCTTCATCCTCTCCCCTTTCCAAGCCACATCTCTCTCTCTCTCTCTCTCTCTCTTTCTCTCGCTATCATGGTATCGGCTCGGGTTACAAGCAGGGGACTGGGTGGGGAGGGGTGTGTGTGTGTGTGTGTGTGTGTGTGTGTGTGTGTAGGTGTGTGTGTGTGTGTATGTGTGTGTGTGTTCGTTCGTTCTTTGATTTAACGTCTTTTCACTATGAGTGATATTAGACGATATGTGTGTGTGTAGGTGTGTGTGTGTGTGTAGGTGTGTGTGTGTGTGTGTGTGTGTGTGTGTGTGGGTGTGTGTGTGTGTGTATGTGTGTCTCGCGTGCGTGTGTGTGTGTGTGTGTGTGTATAAGCGCTCACAAGTCTGTATTTGAATGTGTATGGGGGGATGTGTGGAGTGCCTGAGTATGTGTTCTCACATGTAACCGAGATCATTCCAGTGGTAGACTGATAAAATACCAGTACAAAATATAGACTAGGTAAAACACAGCCTAGGTAGGGCCTGAGGACCTGGCCAGCTCACGGGTTTATGTGCAGGCTTTAAGGCTTGTGCCATGATCACCATACACGTGACACCTGTGACGTTAGCGCGTATGGAATTCGTTCCGAGCGCGGAGACGTCATCTTGAGAAACTGAAACTAAACTGAAAGTGTTGTTGTTGTGTGTATGCGCGCGTGCGTGCTTTTTAATGTTTTTGTTTTTTATGTGTGCATGCGTGCGTGCGTGCGTGCGCTGTGTGTGTGTATGTGTGTGTGTGTGTGTGTGTGTGTGCGCGCGCGCGCGTGCGTCTGTATACACGCACGCATAGTTTTAGCTCCCGACTCATTAATTCGTCATAAGAACCCCAGCAGGTCCACAGAAGGAAACTGGATACATATACACTTTGAAAAGCTGAGATGTGAGAAAGATAAAAGCACAAAAGGCCAATGGTTTTCACACAGACACCCGATCCTGACCATACCTACGTCAGTCCCTATTGTTGCTAGTCGCTGACTGTACCCGGAACACCTGGACGCAGTATTCTTCCATGTATCATTTGAGATCGATTGTTGCTGTTTGTTTTCGTATTCAGCTAAACGCATTGAAAACAAAATATTGTAAAAATGTCGTGTATTTGCGGCGAACAGTTCACACTATTTTACGTTTATTCTGCTGCAAAATGCTACGTTCTTTTTTACCGAAAATGTTTACTCAAGAAAAGTATTCTGAAAATCATTTCCAAAAAATTACATCAGATCAATCTTTGTTAGTTAAAATTTCAGAATCATTAGTTCACAGTCCTGTTAATGCATTACTTTAACTTTATTCGGTTTGTGTTTTAGTGTTACAATTTCCCTTCACGTTATTGAAGTTAATTGTTAGTGTTAAGTTCTCGTTCCATTTTACTGTTCCCCCACCTGCTAATGTCTTTTTCCTCTGTCTTCCCTCTGCCCATATCCAACCCGTCCAACTATCGTTCTACATTTCATTTTGTTCATCTTTTCTTTTTTAACTTTTTAAAAAAATATTATTTACTTTTTTTAATTCCCCCCTCCCCCGTCTAATATCACTTATAGTGAAAAGACGTTAAATCAAAGAACGAACGAACAACATTCTGTTTTTCATATAATGTACAGATCCTGTGCCGTAGTCTAATGGGTAAGCGTGGTACTTCCAACTGGTAGGTTCTGGGTTCGATTCATCTGGACAGCTCCGTCTGTTGTGTACTAAGTACAGATTTTCCTATATGTCCTTGGTCAACGTGCGTCCTGTAAGTCCCTGAACTCCTTTAGGTGTATATGTATACAGAATGTCCAATATGCAGGTTAAAGATCCTGTAAACTTATGTCATTGGCTGACGTATGGACACATAAAAACGTCACATATGCACGTTAGAGATCTTGTAAAATCACGTCATTGGCTGACGTATGGACACATAAAAACGTCACATATGCACGTTAGATATCTTGTAAAATCACGTCATTGGCTGACTTCTGGACACATAAAAACGTCAAATATGCACGTTAGAGATCTTGTAAAATCACGTCATTGGCTGACTTCTGGATACATAAAAACGTCAAATATGCACGTTAGAGATCTTGTAAAATCACGTCATTGGCTGACGTATGGACACATAAAAACGTCAAATATGCACGTTAGAGATCTTGTAAAATCACGTCATTGGCTGACGTATGGACACATAAAAACGTCAAATATGCACGTTAGATATCTTGTAAAATCACGTCATTGGCTGACGTATGGACACATAAAAACGTCAAATATGCACGTTAGAGATCTTGTAAAATCACGTCATTGGCTGACGTATGGACACATAAAAACGTCAAATATGCACGTTAGAGATCTTGTAAAATCACGTCATTGGCTGACTTATGGACACATAAAAACGTCAAATATGCACGTTAGAGATCTTGTAAAATCACGACATTGGCTGACGTATGGACACATAAAAACGTCAAATATGCACGTTAGAGATCCTGTAAAATCACGTCATTGGCTGACGTATGGACACATAAAAACGTCAAATATGCACGTTAGAGATCTTGTAAAATCACGTCATTGGCTGACTTCTGGACACATAAAAACGTCAAATATGCACGTTAGAGATCCTGTAAAATCACGTCATTGGCTGACGTATGGACACATAAAAACGTCAAATATGCACGTTACAGATCTTGTAAAGCCATATCACTGGTTGGCTTATGGAAACAAGAAAACACTTAGCATATACGCCCACCAAAAGGACAGGGTATGTGGTCAGCTCGCCTGACAGTTCGAGTTCTCCGTGCTCCATTGAAATATGATTATGTTTGATGCACCGCAAGTGTCCGTATCTCTCGGGCCTGGTTGACGCCAGGATGTATTATGATAGTAAGCGTAGAGTACAGCCCTGTCACGAAGTTTCAGTCCTAGATGGAACTCCACAGCATCATGATTATCATCCTCATCGACACAATCATCATTATCACATTGTAAAAGTGTGCCAGCTTCTATGGCCTTCATTAAAGTGGCGTAGAAAATCGGGGGAGAGGAGGGGGGTAAGCACAAAGGTAA
>JAPXFY010000022.1:68292165-68297165 GCA_030674185.1 Monoplex corrugatus
GGCCAACTTTGTCAAGCGTAAGAGACGTCATCTTGAGAATTTGCAACTAAAATTGAAAGTGAAACACTGCCCATTATAAAGTTCCAGTCATTCTGGCTGTATCAGTTTTAAAAAGTTCCGCCCCCCTCCTCACCCCCCATCATTTCAAGACCTAACCAGCGCTTACAGTTTTTGTGCTGGATCAAGGAGTTTGCCAGATAACTGCTGGCAGATTTGGGTGAAGCGCATATGGAACTGTCAGAGTGCAATGAATCCCACTTGACCAAACTCCAAAGTCATATAATGAATCCCACTTGACCAAACTCCAAAGTCATATAATGAATCCCACTTGACCAAACTCCAAAGTCATATAATGAATCCCACTTGACCAAACTCCAAAGTCATATAATGAATCCCACTTGACCAAACTCCAAAGTCATATAATGAATCCCACTTGACCAAACTCCAGTCATATAATCGTTTTGTATTCGAGGCAATGAACTAGCTGACTACCTTGCCAAGAGTGTCAAAAAGATGGAGAAGATAATATCTAAATCCTTAGTCCCTTACACAAATATGAAACCCAAAGTACAAACTCATGTTGGGGGGTGGGGGTGGGGGGAGCCCACCTCGCAGAGAACTGGAACGGCAATTCGTGTACTTGGTACTACGCTCTTAGCTTTCTAATAAAACATGAAACATTTTGAATTGGAACCAGAAAAAAAAACACGAAAGAAGAGTACGAACGCGTATTTAATACAAGACAAGACAGGCACAAATTTTCGGCCAACTGGCCTTTGTCAAGCGTAAGATTACAAACAAACAAACAAACACTAGATACAAACATTTTGAGAAAAAGACTGAAACTTCCCTGTTGCTGTTCAATGTGAGAAAAGGAATACACACTGGTTCCTGTTTGCTTGAACGCGGGCAGTCACACTTGTTTTGAATTACATTTTGAATTGCTTTTTTTTTTTAGTGGTGTCAGCTTTGACGTGCACCTCAGTGGTCAGCTGAGCTGAAAACGACAGAGTTCGATTCGATTCGCTCTGATTGCTCAATGCGTTTGTCATTGTTCTTCTTGATGTCGTTGTGTTGTTGATTCTGGTTCATACTGCTTATAGCCCAGCCGACTACTTAAGCCATATCAGGGCAAAAACCACGTCAAAAACGACAATCAGGTTTAAGATAAAAGACAACAGTTAAAAACCATGTTTACCGAAAACTTTGCAAATCTAAAATGCAATTAAAAAAACATACTCAGATGTAAAATTATATCACGTGAAATCTACTAATCTCTTGAAAAAACTGGAAAATCGCTGAGCATATCAAGTCTTCAATGAGCGTCAGAACTGAGAGAGACCTCGTGGTAGGCTAGACTATAAAATCAAACGAATAGACGTTAAAGTCAGACAACAATCCTACTCGCCGAAATCAATGAGGCTACTACGTAGTGGTTAAAAAACAGCAACAACAACAACAAAAACGGGGTGGGGAGGGGAGGGGGGCGAAAAAAAAGGACAAAAGAGAGAGAGAGAGAGAGAGAGAGAGACAGAGAGAGAGAGAACGAGAGAGAGAGAGAATCACGAATTTTATTCAATATAAGGCCATAGCCCCTTTTTGAAGGGTGTGAACATACAAAGAACAACAATCAATATAATTTCTATACACTCAGTTTCAAGAAAAGTGTTTATAATTGTCATCTCGACCTTACAATCTCACAATAATCGTGTAAGCAATACCGTGTAACCAATATATTTATAACATTATCAGAATTATTGGTTCCTATCATAGATTTACAATGTGTAAAATGAAAAAAATAGAAGAGAGAGAGAGAGAGAGAGAGAGAGAGAGAGAGGAGAGAGAGAGAGAGAGACCTCCTTCGCCGAAACGCAATCCCTCACTTTGATGTAAAGAGGTCTGTAATTGGTAGTTCTCAATAGCCAATGGGTTCTCCGGTTACGTAAGTTGTGTGGCTATCGGGCGAGAATCAAACAGCGATTAAGAACTGCTGGTCGGCACTAACAGGCAGTGGGTCAGAGAAAGTGTCCACCAGCCACAAAAGGTTTTAACAATGACTTGTTGGAGTGTGTAAGTTGTGTACCATGCCAGGTGAGGGGACAATTCGGACTGTTACTGCTTTGTCGGCACGTAGTCCTTTTGTTCGGTAAAACGGCGATCTCCCTCCCTCCCCCTCCCTCCCTCTGTCTGTCTCCCTCCCTCTCTTTCTTTGTATCTCTCTCTCTGTCAAGTTCATTTCTCTGAGTGTCACGTTTCAATGCTTTTTAGCCGTTTATTTATTTCATATTCTTTTCTTTGAAGACAAGATACACAGATCACATCATGTGCCCTTCCCAATGGCAATGGCGATCATGGCCCCTTCATATGAATCTATCCCTTGTCGCTGCAAGTACATCTCCCACCCTCTCTGTGTCCTCAGCCACCCTGCAAGTCCGTCCACTATTTTCTCCCTGTGTCTGTTTTTGTCGGCACGTAGTCCTTGTGTTCGGTGAAACGGCGATCTCCCTCCCCCCTCTCCGTCTCTCCCTCTGTCTGGTTGATTTCTCCGAGTGTCATGTTTCCATGCTTTTAAGCCGTGTATTTATTTCTTCATTTTATTTATCTCTTCTTTTCTTTGAAGAATAGATACACAGATCACATCATGTGCCCTTCCAAATGACGATGGCGATCACGGCCCTCCATACAAATCTATCCCTTGTTGCTGCAAGTACATCTCCCACCCTCTCTGTTCTCAGCCACCCTGCAAGTCCGTCCCAATATTTTCTCGCTGTTATTGCTTTTGTCGGCACGTAGTCCTTGTGTTCGGTGAAACGGTGATCTCCCTCCCTCTCTGTCTGTGTGTCTGTCCATCTCTCTCTCTGTCTAGTTGATTTCTCAGAGCGTCATGTTTCAATGCTTTTTAGACGTTTATTTGTTTATTTATCTGTTGTTTTCTTTGAAGATAAGATACACAGGTTACATCATGTACCCTGCCGCATGTCGTTGGCGATCATGGCCCTCTGTACGAATCCATCCCTTGTTACTGCTGCAAGTACACCGTCCACTCTCTCTCTGTCCTCAGCCACCCTGTAGGTCCGTCCAATATTTTCTCCCTGTGTCTAACTGGTTTTCTTTTTCCCTCCAGCTTTCCTTACACAGATACATGTCATTTTCATGTAACCAAGATTTTTACAATGATGGACTGATACTAGTAAAAATATGTACGCTTGGTAAAACATAGGTCAGGTCAGGACCTGGCCAGCTCATGGGTTTATGCACAGGCTTAAGGCTTGTGCCATGATCACCATCACAAGGCACCCGTCACGTTAGTGCCTATGGAATTCATTCCGAGCGCGGAGACGTCATCTTGAGAAACTGAAATGAGACAGCCGGGGTTTTAAAAAATTTTTTTTTTTTTTTACTTTACTTAACTCTTAATCAGTATTGTATTGAGTTTCAGAGACAGCAATGAAATAAAAAGAACGAAAATGCAACGAATCTCTCTTAACCCTCTGAAACTTGTGGATAGGGTGAAGGAATGTATATATGTATATATATAGTCAGTTGAGAATCAGACAGTGAGGAGTAAAGACGAAGAAGCATTGCCCTGTCTTCCGAACTGGTTGTGGAAAGAACGAAACAAAGGGTTAAGTATTTATTTTGCTAGTATGGTTCACAAGGCAGGATGCTGGTTGACAGGGTGCGGGAGTCAAAGGGTTAAACTGTAAACTTCTATTCCTTTTTCTGCAATTTACAAATGTTTCTTATTGAGTGTGGTGTTAAACTGTAACGTATTTATTACACGTGGTAATTTACAAGCGTTTCTTACTGAGTATGGTGTTTAACTGTAACGTATTTGTTACACGTGGCAAGTTACAAGCGTGGTGTCTGAGTATGGTGTTAAACTGTAACGCATTTGTTACACGTGGTAATTTACAAGCGTGTATTATGAGTATGGTGTTAAACTGTAACGTATTTGTTACACGTGGTAATTTACAAGCGTGTCTTACTGAGTATGGTGTTAAACTGTAACGTATTTGTTACACGTGGCAAGTTACAAGCGTGTATTACTGAGTATGGTGTTAAACTGTAACGTATTTGTAACACGTGGTAATTTACAAGCGTGTCTTACTGAGTATGGTGTTAAACTGTAACGTATTTGTTACACGTGGTAATTTACAAGCGTGTCTTACTGAATATGGTGTTAAACTGTAACGTATTTGTTACACGTGGTAATTTACAAATGTTTCTTACTGAGTATGGTGTTAAACTGTAACGTATATATTACACGTGGCAAAGACTTTTTTAAATTCACTGTGACGTGGCGTTATGGCTCTAGTGGTCGGCTACGCTGATACGGCTCTAGCAGTCGGCTGGGCTATAAGCAATATGAACCTCTTAAGTTCACTGGTTGTTATGCTTGTTACAATGTTTTTGGAATGTATTCACCCATGGGACGGCCTTCGCGGTCGGCTGGGGTCTACAAACAACAACATGATTAACTGACTGTGCTGTGAGTTAGGTCTTAGGCCCTGTATTTATTCGCTTCCGAGGCGCCCATGCAGACTGAAGTCTCCAGTTTGCATAGGTCGGCATTTTGCTCTTGTCGGGATTAACCAGCGGGCTGTTCTTCAGTCACGCCGCCACTCAGTACTATTTGCACGATTCATTGAACAACGCACGCAGGCATGCACGCACGCACGCTCTGTGTGTGTGTGTGTATATATATATCTCACACACGCTCACACACAACACAACACAATACAGAAGATAGGCAGAAATAAAGAGACAGAGACACAGAGAGAGAGACAGAGACAGAGAGAGAGGGGGGAGAGGGAGAGATAGAGAGAGAGAAAGAAACAGAGAGAGAGAGAGAGAGGGAGAGATAAAGAGAAAGAAACAGAGAGACAGAGAGAGGGGGAGAGACAGAGAGGGGGGGAGAGACAGAGAGATAGAGGGGGGAGAGGGAGAGATAGAGGGAGAGATAAGGAGAGAGACAGAGAGAGAGAGAGAGAGAGAGA
>JAPXFY010000022.1:68299665-68339665 GCA_030674185.1 Monoplex corrugatus
AGTGGGACTGGATCGCAAAATGTTCCAGTTGGACAAGATGATCCTTTTTATGAGGTGCACGGACGGGTGGTAAACTAGACTGACGACTGGCTGATCCTCTGTGACAGCTTTGGGCTTCGAATGGAGGGCATTTGGCCAAGAGACAGAGTTGACTTTTTTCCGGGCTTCATTGATGACCTCGAGTGGGTAATGTCTGCGCAGGAAAAATCTAGTCATTTCAACTGCTTTGTCCTGAAAATTGTCTTCGTCTGAGCAGAGGCGTCGTAGTCTCAAGAACTGCGAGTAGGGAATGCTGTTTCTGGTGTTGGAAGTGTGAGATGATTGATAGTCCAGGTAGGAATGTGAGTCTGTAGGTTTGTAGTGGACTGTAGTGACTAGTTGTTCAGATTGAAGGGAAACTTCGATATCCAGGAAGCTTATGGATGTGTTTGAAATTTCATATGTGAACTTGATGGATGGGTGAAACGTTTGGACGTAATGGATGAATTGTAAAAGTTGGTCATGATTGAGGGATGTCTTGCCAATGCAATCATCTATGTATCTTTTGTACAAATCAGGTTTGGGTTTCTTGTATTGTTGTAGGATTTGTTCCTCCAAATATCTTCATTAAGACCATGTGGTTTGCGTGTTGTCCGACTTGCGGAGCTGGTTCTTACCATGAACACATTTTCGTTCGGAGATGAGACGTTCTCGCAAGTTAGCGGAGTCGCCATGGGTACTAAGATGGGCCCCAGCTATGCCTGTTTATTCATGGGATATTTGTTTTGTCTTGTTCGATACGCGCTTACATTGGTTTTCTTGTTCTTCTGGTTTGTGTTTGCTTGGGCGCGGGCAGTCAAACTTGTTTTTTATTTCTTCTTAGATTAACATAAAAGACGCCTTGACAAAGAAAAAAGTTATCATTTCGTGTGAATACATAAACTTCTCGGATATATAAAATATCCGAATAGATCATTTCTTTCTTCTTTACTGAAATACCAACTAGAAAAACACAAAAATAGAAGTAAAATGCAAATTCAAGATAAAAAAAAAAAAAGACGGACAAAAAATCAAAAAACAGAAAAACCGGGACAAAATGCACCAATATTTAGCACGCACGCACACACACACACACACACGCACGCACGCAGGCACACATACACACACACACAAACACACACACGCAGGCACACACACACACACACCAAAACTGGCAACTTCTCAAACATAATGTCTGGCAGGAGAAGATGGCAGATAACGAAATTTACGCCTCTCTTGTTTTGTTATATTAAATTCTCTATTTTTGTGATTTTCTCGTTCGTATTTGTATAAATAAAAACTGGCAGTCATTTTATCCAGATTTCAATGAAATACAAAAAAAAAAAAAAAAAAAACCGTTTGGTCCAATATCCATTTTCATTAAGTACCGACATGTGACAATAACAAGAGATAATAATCTATACATATTACACTCTGCGTCTTGCAAAATGTGTAAAGCGCAGTGAGCTCAAATCAGTTATCAAGAATAGCGCCATACAGAAATGATTCATTAGGACTATCGTATGAAACTGCCACATTGAGATTGTTATTGTTATTTTCATTGTTGTTGTTTAAAGCCCAACTGACTGCGTACAGCCATAACAGGGCTATAACCGTTTTAAAACATACACAACTTCAACAGGAATAAAAAAAAAAAAGAAAAAAAAAAGAAAGAAAAGAAACAACTACACATATCAATGCATTCGCGCATATAATCCAAGGACATGCCCCCAGCGTCGACCACTCCGTCCAATTTATCACAAAAGAGTTTTAAAAACACACCAAAGGACACCAAAACACATAAAAACAGGCACAAATTACCTAAAATTGCCTCCGCATATCTCACTTCCCTAGAGCCAAAACAGCACTTAATACATGAACACAATTATCAATCCTTAGAAAAGTACGTAAGATTTTATCGAAAATACTGGTGAATGGACCAGCAAGACAGAAAATGACAGGAAGAAATGACAGAAAGCAAAGGAACAAGGCAGAAAGAAAGAGAGTGACAGAAAAGAGGAAATTTCTAGCACAGAATTTCCAGAAGGTGGGGATACTATTTATGCTGAAAGAGCCCCCGGCATCCCCACGGGGGGTACATTCAGATTAAGGTGTGGATTATGCTCTTCAATCAGAAACCTTGGCTGTAGTTGCTTCCTGAAAACTGTTATACATCTAATTATTTTTCGATAATCCTCAGGTAAGAAGATTGGGACCACACGCAGGCGCTGACAGAAAGATAAAACACGCACACACGTGCCAACAAGAAGAGAGAGAGAGAGAGAGAGAGAGAGAGAGAGAGAGAGAGAGAGAGAGAGAGAGAGAGAGAGAGAAAGAAGAGACAGACAGACAGAGAGACAGAGAGAGAAGAGAGAGAGAGACAGACAGACAGAGAGAGAGAGAAGAGAGAGACAGAGAAAGAGAGAGAGAGAGAAAAGAGAGAGACAGACAGAGAGACAGAGAGAGAGAGAGACAGACAGAGAGAGAGGAGAGAGAGAGAGACAGACAACAGAGAGAGAGAGAGAGAGAAGAGACAGAGAGAGAAGAAAGAGAGACAGAGAGAGACACACACAGAGGAGAGCGAGAGAAGAGAGAGAGACAGACAGACAGAGAGAAAAGAGAAGAGAGAGAGAGGGGGGTTCAAACTTTTTGTTGCTCTAGAAGAACAGAGGGGGAGAAAAGGATTTTACTACCTAGTCCCCCAGCCTGAAGGACATTGCATAAAAATTCTACATAACCATAAGCCAATGGATAAGTACAAATTAACGTCAGAGAATGACAATTTTGTCAATTTGACAAGGCGATTTAATATCTTTTAAAACATTCATCCCAAACACGTGACAGGCGGGAGGGGGAAGGGGCGCTAATATAAACAGTACTGACAATGAAAGTAACAATTTAGTTAAGGACTTCGTGCTTGCCATAAACCATGTCCCTTCAGTGCACGAGTTAACACCAAAGAGCGTTTTCAGAGCAAACGAAGATATTTTTCGTATTGGCAAGGAGAGGGGGTGGGGGGGGGGGGGGGGGTTGGCAATCTCTTCGAGTATCTTTGCAATTGTTTGTTGTTGTTGTTTTTGCTTAAAGCCCAGCCGACTGCGTACAGCCATATCAGGGCTATAACCGTTTCAAAACATACATTATACTTCAACAACAACAACAACAACAACAAAAACCAAAACCAAAAAGAAAGGGGGGTGGGTGGGAGGAAAAGAAAATTAAGTACACATGTCGATGCATTTGTGCACATAATCTAAGGTCATGCCCCTGGCGCTGACCACTCCGTCCAATTTATCACACAGGGGATTTAAAAAACATACTTGAATACCAACCAAAGGACATATAACTCTTGACAGTCACGTAGGAATTATCTCCCATGTTGTGGAACTTCTCAGATCTAACACAGTTTGCGCTACCCATTCAGCTAGCACAGAAGCAGATACAAAGCACAAAAACTGTAAGCTCAGAACACTCCTCTAATACTTGAATACCAATATAAACAGAACTAAAGACACTAAAACATACACAAAGCAGGCTTAAATTACCTAAAACTGCTTCCACATATCACATTTCTTTAGAGCCAAAAATGCACTTAAATACATGTATCCTATTGTTGATCCTAAGAAAAAGTACGTAAGACTTTATAAAACACATACAGGTGAATGGACCAGAAAGGCAGAAAATGACAGGAAGAAATGACAGAAAGTAAAGGAACAAGGCAGAAACAAAGAGAGTGAGAGAAAAGAGGAAATATCTAGCACAGGATTTCCAGAAGGTGGGGATACCATTTATACTGAAAGAGCCCCCGGCATCCCTACAGAAGGATATCTGTTTGCTGACTAAGGAACTTTCAAAGTTTGGAGGTTGTTTATGAGAGATTCGTCGCACTGAGATAATTCCATAGGCGCTCCACTGAAATCAGCCGCTGTTTTTGGTTTTCTTTTGTGTTACATCAAAGGAAATAAGAGGGAAGCAGGGAGAATTTTAAATATCAACTAAGCAACATAACTCTTGAGAGTCACGGAGTTATCTCCCATGTAGAATTTCTCAAATTCAACACAGCTTGCACTACCCATTCAGCTGGCATAGACGCAGCCACAAAGCATAAAGTTGTAAGCTCAGAACATTGCGCTGGTTTTGTTTTGTGTTCTTTACTGGTTGACAGGTGTTGTTCCAACAATCTCTCTGATCTGTTTGTTTTAAATCATGTCTATTTTTGGTCTCGTCCAATGCTCTTCTAAGACATCTCACCTCACAGATCATAATTAATAATAATAATAATTACAATATTTATATAGCGCAAAATCTTGATAAAATCAAATCTAAGCGCTGAAACAGACACACACGCACACACACACACACACACACACACACACACACACACACACACACACACACACACACACACACACACGCATGGCTATAAATGGGGAGAAAGAATAAAAGCAATGGAAAATTATAGAGCATATTATACACAAAAATATATTACAATGTGATTCCCCTCCGAGGCTGCAGAGGGGATTGAGTGAGGTCAGGATTTCATGCAGAGGAGAAAAGGTGAGTTTTGAGAGCGGACTTGAAGGAGACAAAAGTAGGTTGCTGACGGACTGAGAGAGGAAGTTTGTTCCAGGAGAGTGGACCAGAAACAGAGAAGGCTCGTGGACCATAGGTATTGAGCTTAGTGCGTGGAAAGCGAAAAGTCCGAGGATCGGAGGCAGAGCGGAGGGCACGTGAGGGAAGATAGATCTCAAGTAGGCTTGACAGGTAATCGGGGGCTGCGTTATTGTGGTCTTTCTCTCAAGTGTATTATGCCCAGGTATGGCACAGGTAAATCAGTAGGTACAAAGACTTGTACACACACACACACACACACACACACATTCACACACACAAAACCCAGCTAACGTTTTCATCAGGATGCTTTGGTTTTTTATAAAGGGTGAAAACTGGTAGTTTACACAACGTGATATTCTGGGATGACCAGACAAATGAAATAGAAATCAGACAGGTGAGAAAACTCCTCATTACGTTTGCTGTGTAAATAACCACACTAATCCTCTCATTTCATTCTGGGATATGCCCTGTTTGAATAAATCGAGTCAACGTTTATTCACATACCACGCGCCTGATGTAATGCATGACCGGGAATGTTAACGTTCATGTTTCAAGTAGACGTATCAGTACGTACGCATGTAAGAATGACGCCTCAACAAAACGTTTCGACCATTTTATGAAAACGAATAAGAATTGATCTTTTTTGACGATCGAAAGCAATTTACGTCCACACAGTAATAACAATAATTATAAAGGTATTGAGTGACGCTAACAACAAGCGGGTAAGACAATGGACTTCCAACAAGGATGTCTGGGTTCAATCCTCCTGCCTGGGCACCTTTTGTCTGGTGGGTGGGTAAATGGTGGAGATTTTCCTATTTCTGAGGTCAATACGAGTATAGACTGGTTAGTGCCTAAACCTCTTTCTTACGTGCATACATGCAAAACATCAAATACACATGTTATGACCTGTAAAATATGTCAGTGTCCAGAAGCTTACGGAAACATGGAAACACCTAGCATCAACGCCTACATTTTATATTTTTGTTATTTCTGTTTAAAGCCCAGCAGACTGCGTACAGCCATATCAGTAAGTAAGTATGGAGATTTTTATAGCGCTTTCTATGGACTCAAAGCGCTTCACAAATTTGAAAAGGAGGAGTAAAGTGGTGAAATGGGAGGGGAGAACACATTTTCAACAAAATACATAATACAAGAAATACCATAAACACATACATGCAGGCATGCACGCGTGTGCAGCAACGAATGCAGACACACACACGCACACACAAACACACCCACACACAAACACCCACGCACGCATACAATAGAACAAGAAAATTCAGGTTTCAAAAGTACTGGCGGAATAAGTGAGTTTTCAGGTTGGATTTAAAGGAAGAGAGAGAGGGGCTGTGGCGGAGAGAGTGAGGCAGGGAATTCCACTCAACAGCAGCAGAGTATGAGAAGGAACGACCACCATGTTGCTTTCTATTGAATCCGGGGACACGGAATATTCTGTCGTCAGAAGCGGAACGTAAAGAACGAGAAGGAACATAGACTTGAAATAGATCAGATATATACGCTGGAGCAGTGCCCGAGATGACATGAAAAGAAATACAAGCAGATTTATACTTAATTCTTTGTTCGATCGGAAGCCAGTGGAGTTGTTTAAAGAGAGGTGTGCAATGGTGTGATTTGCGAGCTTTGAAAATTAATTTGGCTGCAGAGTTTTGAACCTGTTGAAGGGGTTTGAGAAGAGTCTTGGGACAGCCGAGAAGTAAGGAGTTGCAATAATCTAATCTGGACAGAATACAAGCAGTTACAAGTGTTTTTGTTGCTTCATATGTGAGGTAATGACGTATGGAACTGATTTGTCGGAGTTGGATGTATGCGGCCTGACACGTTTTCATGATCTGATGTTTCATAGTTAGATGAGAATCAAGAAAGAATCCAAGATAGCGTGACTGTTCAGAGAAATCAACAATAGAATCTTCGAAACGAATGTTAGAGGGAAGGTCAGAAGAGATAGCAGGACTGGGAGAAAAGCGCATTGCTTCGGTTTTTCCTTGGTTTAGCTTGAGGCGACTATCGTCCATCCAGGTTTTTATGTCAGAAACAGAGTCTTGCAATGATTGAATAAGTGAAGAGTAATTTGAAGGGGATTCAGAGTTGTTTAACTGTGTATCATCAGCAAACATTTGATGACGAATAGAATGATCAGTGATAAGATTTGAAAGTGGAGTCGTGTATAGTGAGAAAAGAACAGGGCCCAGTACGGAGCCCTGCGGGACACCAAAATCCAGGGTTGTTTCGTGTGAACGGGAGTTGTTTACAACAACAAACTGTTTTCGATTTGATAGATAGGACGAGAACAAGTCGAGTGCACAGCCTTTGATACCAAAGACGTGTTCCAGACGGTGGAGGAGGATACTATGGTCAATAGTATCAAATGCGGCTGAAAGATCCAAAAGAAGAAGAACGGAAATTTTGTTTTCATCTAGAGATGTCAAAAGATCATTTACGACTCGCAGAAGGACAGTTTCGGTGCTATGGCCTGCTCTATAGGCTGATTGAAAAAGACTTAGCAGATTGTAAGCAGTGAGGTGAGAAGAAAGCTGATGAAGGATTAGACGTTCAATGATTTTGGACAGAAACGGAAGGTTTGAAATAGGTCTATAGTTCTTTAGCTCATTTGGGTCGAGATTATTCTTTTTCAGGAGTGGTTTCACAAGTGCAGTTTTAAATTCAGTAGGGAATCGAATGTACCGGTAGACAAGGAGTGATTGAAAATATTCGTGATGGTGGGCAAAAGAGTGTCTATATGTTTCACAAGGAGGGAAGTTGGCAACGGGTCCAACTCGCATGACTTGGGTGTTGCCTGTAAAATTACCTTGCATACTTCGTCTTTGGAGACGGGACGGAAGTCAGAAAAAGGAATGCCAGAAAACGCAAAGTTTGCTGGGCCACTGTCTGTGTGAGCAGTCGGTGCAGGAAAAGTGTTGCGAATATCAACGATTTTCTTTTTGAAGAAATCTGCAAATAGATTTGGAAGAGAACAAATATCAGTTACGTTGTTCGGCAACAGCTTCGGTTTAGATTTTCCGAGCAGAAAAGAAGTGGTTTGGAACATTTGTTTACAAGATGTTGCAGTGGACACAAGAGAAGAATAGAAAGAGGTTTTTGCGCGTTGAACAAGGTCAATAACTTTTGCTTTGGCTACATCGTAGATTTGTTTGTGGACGGTCAAGTGCGATGCGCGCCACGCGCGCTCTGCCTTTCTGCGCTCTCTTTTTAGTTCACGCATCTCGGCAGCCACAGCGCTGTACCAGGGACTGGTTTTGTCGCCGCGGACGCGTCGCCGGCGAATAGGCGCATGAACATCTAGCGTATTTAACAAAGTTTCATTTAGATCAGAGAGGGATGTTTCAGGCTATAACCATTTTAAAATATACACAATACTTCAACAGGAAAACAAAAAAAACAACACACAAAAACCAAACCAAACCAAAACAAAAACAGAAAAAAGATAAGAAAAAAGAAGGGGGAAAAAATCAAAAAATCAAGTACACATATCAATGCATTCGTGCACATACGGTAGTCTTATGAGATGCCCCTGGCGTTGACCATTCCGCCCAAATCATCACACAGTGAATTAAAAATATATCTGAATACGAATTCAAATATAACTAAGGACAATAAAACATAAAAAGGGCCTGCCTGAATAATCTAAACTTTCTTTCGCATATCATATTTCCCTAGAGCCAAAAATGTACGTAATACATGTATCCAATTATCAACCCTAAGAGAAAATCTGTGACACTTTATTGAACACATACATGTTAATGGACCAGCAAGGCAGAAAATGATATGAAGAAACGACAGAAAGCAAAGGTACAAGGCAGAAACAAAGACAGTGACAGAAAACAGGAAATTTCTAGCACAGAATTTCCAGAAGGTGGGGATACTGTTTATACAAATTACTGAAAGAGCCCCCAGCATCTCCGTGGGGGGGGGGGGGGGGGCAAGAACGCCTACGCAACATGGAGTATGTGCAAAGTCATGCCGCCTGCACTGTATGAACAAAAACAAGGCACATCCAAATAAATCAAAACGCTTTCGAAAAAAAAGAGCAGAAACATCAATCATCGCCACCCGGAAGGTAAAAAAAACAACTGCAACCCACCAAAATGGCCGCCACCGACAAAATCAACACGATAGGTAACCCTTCGTGACCCCGAAAGATAATCTCCCTTTTGCACACGCTCCCGGGGGACTTAGCAGACGCCATCAAATTACGCCACCTGCAGTGGCACGGGGCTTAACTCTTCCCTGTCTGATTATTCCTTTTGTGCAACTTTGTATGCATTTGATACTAGATAAGCGGTCATGAACCGCTCCTTGGCACGCACAGTGGAATAAAGATTCCATTGTTACAGGAGAATGGGGTAGAAGGCGCAAAATACTGAAGCGGTGTATTTGGAGACTGGGTAGTCTACATCTTTGACATTCCCTCACTGCCTCAGCATACGCCTACCTTCAACACTGTGAAGAATTCTGACGTAGATTAATGCTTGAAAATTGTACACAACAAGATAGGCTATACTTATCATATTTCCATGAAAAAAAAACCGCTTCATTGATGACCGTGATCCCATGACTGAACCACGTCTTGCGTATGCATAGTTATATCTACTCATCTTGTACCCTCTCCATATTTTAAACTTTTACTGAATTGTTTAATCAATTGAATAATCTATTTATAATAATTAATAATTACAATATTTATATAGCGCAAAATCTGGATAAAATCAAATCTAAGCGCTGAAACACACACACACGCACGCACACACACACACACACACACACACATGCATGGCTATAAATGGGGAGAAAGAATAAAAGCAATGGAAAATTATAGAGAGCATATTATATACAATTATATATTACAATGTGATTCCCCTCCGAGTGGAGACAGGCTGCAGAGGGGGTTGAGTGAGGTCAGGATTTTATGCAGAGGAGAAAAGGTGAGTTTTGAGAGCGGACTTGAAGGAGACAAAAGTACGTTGCTGACGGACTGAGAGAGGAAGTTTGTTCCAGGAGAGTGGACCAGAAACAGAGAAGGCTCATGGACCATAGGTATTGAGCTTAGTGCGTGGAAAGCGAAAAGTCAGAGGATCGGAGGGTACGTGAGGGAAGATAGATCTCAAGTAGGCTTGACAGGTAATCGGGGGCTGCGTTATTGAGGCTTTTGTAGCACATGGTGTCTAGTTTGTACTGTATGCGCTTTGATACTGGGTCAATGATGGTTTCTGCTTTCGTTTTTTGTTTTGTTTTCGAGGGGGAGCGATATGCTCAAGGAGATGGGTCATGCTGAATTAAACTTCTATTCGCGAATCCTCAAAAGGCCGAACCATGGGACCCCAAGTTTTGTGAACATCCATCTACAAACATCTGAGAAACATTTGCTGACACATTTGGGGGACACATAAGCAGACACGTAAGAGTTGTGATATTGCTGGAGTTTCTAGGAAGACGTGGCTGGTTGGATAGATGATGTGGGAGCGGTTTTGTAATCTGAATGTACAGAGTCTCAAGCAGACCATACACACAGGCAGAGAAAGTCCAACAGCGTGGAATGAATTGCCTGTCCACATGACACATTCAGCTGAAGTCTCTTCAAATCTGCTCTCAGCACTCACCCTTTTATAATGTAAATCTATCTCCAACCCTGCCCCGTTGAGTGTGCGTGCGTGCGTGCGTGCATGCGCATGCGCTGTGTGTGTGTGTGTGTGCATGTGGTAGTCATTGATTTAATATCTATTCCCTGAAATGATTTTACACACACACACACACACATACACACACGCACGCACGCACACACACACACACACACACGAAGCAACAAAGAAAAAGAAAAGGTTGAGATGATGATGGAGGAAAGGTGAATGCGATACTTGTCACAGTCAATCTAAAGAAAGCAGGAAGAAAAAGAAACTGCTTCAATGAAGGGAAGGAAAAGCTCACAAACAAAGCTATTGACCATAATTAACTAAACAATAAACCGGCTAAACAACAAACAGCGAACATTTAATTAAATTGCAACAAATTAATTGCAAGAAGCTATGACTACTTGACAAGCTTACACTCTGTGGTGTGTGTGTGTGTGTGTGTGTGTGTGTGTGTGTGTGTGTATGTGTGTGTGTGTGTGTGTGTGTGTATGTGTGTGTGTTTGTGTATGTGTGTGTGTGTGTGTGCGCGCGCGCGCGCGAATCCTACATAACCACCCCCTTTCAATCGCTGCTACATGACCGATTACCACGTGAAAGTAGGTATTTCATTATAACTCATTGTCTCTTTGCTGTTGTAAATAGTTCATCCTTTTCATCACAATCGTAGGGGTGGACATGTCCTTTGCTTTACGTATGTCTGTGTATGTCACTCATGCTTTTCGGAAGCGCTTTGGGCTCTTAGGACACACACACACACACACACACACATACATACATACACACACACACACACACATATATATACACACACACACATATACACACACACACACATACACACACACATATACACACACACATATACACATATATACACACACACACATACACACACACACACATATACACACACACATACACACACATACACACACACAAACACACACACACATACACACACACACACATACACACACACACACACAAACACACATACACACACACACACAAACACATACACACACACACACACAAAGCCCACCTCGGGTTGATATGAGACGGGACATTAAATAACAACTACGCTTAGCTTCACAAAATTTGCTCCCCCCCAAACTGGGACTGGTAAGAACTAAAAACACTGACAGAGGCAGACAGGTTGAAAACCTCGACGTAAGGAGACAGAGTAGTTCAGTTCATACTGCTTGTAGCCCAGCCGACAGCTAGAGCCATATCCAGAGAGGTTGACGACCTCAATGGCTCATTTACATGAAAACCGAGACCTGGCAATGTAACACTGTATTTACAACCTCCCTTTTTAAAGTGGATGGTGGTATGAAAATCTTTTGGGGGAGGAGAAACGCCTTGAGGCCTGCCAGAACACCTGTACGGTCCAGTGGAGACTGTTGTGACCAACGCCCTCAACGTCACATCCATGAAATGGGTAATTCTCCACCGTGTGACTCTGACTCCTCTCACAGCCCTTTCCGTACTCTGGGGAGGAACCCTTAGGGGCAGAAAGCCCCTACAACTGTTTGGATTGATGTGACTCAACCCCCCAACCTTTCAGTCATTTAATTCACTGCGCTAACTTCCTCTCATTCCTGGTGGGAATGCCGGAGGCTCTTTCAGTGTAAACAGTATCCCCACCTTCTGGAAATTCTGTGCTAGAAATTTCCCCTTTTCTGTCACTCTCTTTGTTTCTTTCTTCCTCTTTTGCTTTCCGTCATTTTTTGCTATCATTTTCCGCCTTGCTGGTCCATTCATTTGTATGTGTTTGATAAAGTCTTAATACTTTCCCTTAGAATTGATGGATTGATAACTGGGTGCATGTATTTAGTGCATTTTTGGTTCTAGGGAAATGAGACATGCGGAAGCAATTTTAGTAAACTTATTCCCGTTTTTATATATGTTTAGTGTCCTTGATTATATTTAACTTTGTACTCAGGTGTTGTTTTTTTTACATCCCCTGTGTGATAAACTGGCCGGAGTGTTCAACGCTAGCATCATCTCCTTATAGTATGAGTGCGAATGCACTGATATGTGTACATCTCCTTATAGTATGAGTGCGAATGCACTGATATGTGTACATCTCTTTATAGTATGAGTGCGAATGCACTGATATGTGTACATCTTATATTATGAGTGCGAATGCACTGATATGTGTACATCTCATAGTATGAGTGCGAATGCACTGATATGTGTACATCTTCTTATAGTATGAGTGCGAATGCACTGATATGTGTACATCTCCTTTATATGTGTACATCTCTTTATAGTATGAGTGCGAATGCACTGATATGTGTACATCTCTTTATAGTATGAGTGCGAAGCACTGATTGTACATCTCTTAGTTGATGGAAAGATGTGATGTACTGATCATCTTTATAGTATGAGTGCGAATGCACTGATATGTGTACATCTCCTTATAGTATGAGTGTGAATGCACTGATATGTGTACATCTCCTTATAGTATGAGTGGAAATGCACTGATATGTGTACATCTCCTTATAGTATGTGTGCGAATGCACTGATATGTGTACATCTCCTTATATTATGAGTGTAAATGCACTAGTCTGATATGTGTACATCTCCTTAAAATGTATATGTAATCCATGATATTGTACATCTCCTTATATTATGAGTGTAAATGCACTGATGGTGTCTATAATTTTCATTTGTCTTTTCTTTTTCCTGTTGAATGTATGGCGTATGATTTTTGAAACGGGTTATAAGCCTCACATGGCTTCACGTTGTCGGCTGGGCTTTAAACAACAATAAAAACAATAGTACTGCGCCAACCGCTACACCTAGGCGATATTTTGGGCAATAAATTGACTGATTTAGTGATTGATAGACTGATTGATCGATCGATCGATTGATCTTTCGTTTTCCAACGATAAAAACGACAATACAACAACAATGTTTGGCCAATTTTCCTCGTCTGCCTCTGCTAAAAGTTAGGGCCTTTAATTGTTATTGTCGTTTGAAATCCAGCCGACAGCACAGAGCCATATCAGGACTGTAATCATTTCAAAACGTTCACATTAACTGACTGAAAAATAATCTGGAATCTGGAAAAGAATATTAAGTATACATATCAATGCATTCACACACACACACACAATCTAAAGACAAGTCCCTGGCTTTGACCATTCTGTCCACTTCTCACCAGGGGTTTTAAAAATACAAACCTTGAATACAAACCCTTGAGAATCACGTAGGAATTATCTCCCATGTTGTAGAACTTCTCAAATCTAACACAGTTTGCGCTACCCATTCAGCTAGCATAGAAGCAGATACAAAGCACAAAAACCGTAATGAGGAATTATCTCCCATGTTGTAGAACTTCTCAAATCTAACGCATTTTGCGCTACCCATTCAGCTAGCATAGAAGCAGATACAAAGCACAAAAACCGTAATGAGGAATGTTCTGAGCTTACGGTTTTGTGCTTTGTATCTGCTTCTATGCTAGCTGAATGGGTAGCGCAGACTGTGTTAGATTTGAGAAGTTCTACAACATGGGAGATAATTCCTACGTGACTCTCAAGAGTTATGTTCTTTGGTTAATACTATAAAAATTCTCCCTACTTCCCTCGTATTTCTTGAATACAAATGCAAACATAACTAAGGACACTAAAACATATATATAACATGTTTCTTAAATATTGATGTACATAATGAAATCATCATTGATTAGAATATTGTTTATATGTTTTGTAGGCTATAGGTTTTCTTTTCTTTTTTTATGTAAACAATTATTATGAATTGAAATTATTATTTTTTTCTTGTTTTGTTCTGTTACAACATTGTTTGTTGATATCTATTCTTGTTAAAAATGAATAATAAAAAAAGTGAAAAAAAGAAGACAAACAAACAAACAAACAACAAAAACAAACATATATAAAACTAGCCTTAATTACCTAAAATTGTTTCTGCATAGCACACCATTTCCTGAGCTAAAAATACACCAATCCAATGATTCCAAAAGAAAGTACATACACATTACTTTAACAGGACAAACAAGAAAAGAAAATTCAGTACACACATCAATGCAATCGGGCACATAATCTAAGATGTCCTTGGCGTTGCCCACTCGGTCCTATTTTTCACAGAGGGGATTTAAAAAACATACGTGCGTACCAATGTAAACATAACTAATGACACTGAAACACATAAAAACGGGCCTAAATTACCTAATTTGATTCTGCGCATCCCATCATTTTTTAGAGCCCAAAATGGACTTAATACATGTACCCAATCATCAATCCTGAGAGAAAATGCTTAAGATTTTATTGAACGCATACAAGTGAATGGACCAGCAAGATAGCAAATGAAGGAAGAAATGACAGAAAGAAAAGGAACACACCAGAAACAAACAGAGTGACAGAAAAGAGGACATTTCTAGCACACAATTTCCAGAAGGTGGGGATACTATTTATACTGAAAGAACTCCTGGCATCTCCACGAGGGAACAGTGATTGACTGAGGCAACGAGAGTGACAGAAATTGAGGAAATTTCTAGCGCACAATTTCCAGAAGGTGGGGATACTATTTATACTGAAAGAGCCCCGGCACCCCCACGGGGAACAGTGATTGACTGAGGCAATGAGAGTAACAGAATTGAGGAAATTTCTAGCACACAATTTCCAGAAGGTGGGGAAACTATTAAAGTGACCTCCCACCACCAATTCAGTCTTAACTCGCAGTCAGTCGAACAGCACTAGGAGCTGAAAAGGTGACTGAGGGTCTATCTGGGGTGTTTTGACTTTTTCTCAAAATTGATTTTTGTGGACTATAATCTATCCCCCACAGAATTTTTTTCTTGAAAAAATATTATTAATCCATTTAAATGGTATTATAATGCACTGATCGAAGCAGAAAGAAACGCAATTTCCCACCAAAAATACACTTATTTTTGTCTTTATTATGAACCATAACTTGTACAGTACCCCCACATGTAACACACTGACAGAAATCTCTTTGTGCACCTTTCAGATAATGACAGTTGAACTTAGAAACAAACAGGGTCAAAGCCACCAAATAAAGAAATTTAAGGAAAATGTGCAGGAGAGTACATAAAAACTTTAGAGGCCGTTTTCTCAAAATGGCCGTCATACAACTTAGTGACTTTAAACATACATAACTTCTACATTTTTTTGTGTGTACAAGCTTTATTCAAGTACCAAAATAATCAGCAGAATGTACAATTTCCAGTGATATGTATATCTAAAAATACCCAAAATGCGAGTTAAGACTGATTTCGTGCTGGCAGGTCACAAAATTTTGTACTGAAAGAGCCCCCGGCATCCCCAAGGGGGAACAGTGACTGACCGACGCAACAGTCAATCGTTCTCAGAAAGTTCCTGAGAAAAGCGGTGATCACCCACTTTTCCTGCAAAGCGTTCTGTTTATGCACTGTTAGTCCGTGTGACTATGATCTTGTGCCTTACGTGTCAGCTGACGTCTTTGTCAGTCCTCATCAGTCCACGTCTTAGAGTCAAATTTGGTAAATGTCCGCCCACAAGTCATGAGAAAATCCTGTTCATAAATCTCTCTCTCCCTCTCTAACACACACACACACACACACACACACACATTCACACACACGCACGCAAGCACGCACACACACACACACACTTTTCTCCAGTCAATATGAAATAATCTCGCTGAAAAAGAACATGCAGCGTTGGGGACTATAAAGCAGAAGCAGCAACAACAACAGCAAACAACAACAGCAAACAACAACAGCTAACAACAACAGCAACAACAACAGCAAACAACAACAGCAACAACAACAGCAGCAACAACAACAACAACAGCAAACAACAACAGCAACATTAGCAGCAACAACAACAACAACAACAACAACAGCAACAACAACAACAACAGCAACAACAGCAACAAAACAACAACAGCAACAACAACAACAGCAACAACATAACAACAACAGCAACAACAACAACAGCAACAACAACAGAACAACAACGACAGCAACAACACAGCAACAACAACAGCAACAACAACAACAGAACAACAACAGCAACAACATAACAACAACAGCAACAACAACAACAGCAACAACAACACAACAACAACGACAACAACAACAACAGCAACAACAACAGCAACAACAACAGCAACAACAACAACAACAACAACACAACAACAACGACAGCAACAACACAGCAACAACAACAGCAACAACAAAACACAACAACAACAACAACGACAGCAACAACAACAGCAACAACAACAGCAACAACAACAGCAGCAACAACAACAGCAACAACAACAACAACAACAACAACACAGCAACAACACACAGCAACAACAACAGCAAACAACAACAGCAGCAACAACAACACACAACGACAGCAACACACAACAGCACACAACACACACAACAACAACAGCAACAACAGCAACAACAACAACACAACACACACACACACAACAACAGCAACAGCAAAAAAACAGCAACAACAACAACAGCAGCAGCAACAACAACAACAAACAACAACAGCAACAACAAGCAACAACAACACACAACAACAGCAAACAACAACAACAACAGCAACAACAACAGCAACAGCAACAACAACACACAGACAACAACAACACAACAACAACAGCAACAACAACAGCAAACACAACAGAACAACAGCAACACAACAGCAACACAACAACAACACAGAACAACAGCAACAACAACAAGCAACAACAACAACAACAGCAACAACAACAGCAACAACAACAGCACACAACAACAACAGCAACAACAACAGTAACAACAACAACAGCAACAACAACAACAACAACAACAGAACAACAGAAACAACAACAACAAGCAACAACAACAACACAACAACACAAAACAACAACAACAACAACAACAGAACAACAACAACAGCAACAACAACAACAGCAACAACACAACAACAACAACAACACACAACAGCAACAACAGCAACAACAACAACAACAGCAACAACAACAACACACACAGCACAACAACAACAACACAAGCAACAACAACAACAACAGCAACAACAAGTCAACAACAACAACAACAACGAACAACAACAGCAACAACAAACAACAACAACAGCAACAACAACACACAGCAACAACAACAACACACATACAACACACAGTAAATGCCGCAACAAAGCACTGTTGACATGTGGAGCTTTATATATACAATAGCAAGAAAACACACTTTTTGCACAGCACGTTCTACAAACAAGTTGGCTGTGTGTGTGGTGTGTGTGTGATGCTGTTGTTGTGTGTGTGTGTGTGTGTAGTTGTGCAGAAACTTCTTTTTGAGCGTTTCGTTCAAGTTGTGTGTGTGTGTGTGTGGTGTGTGTGTGTGTGTGTGTGTGTGTGTGTGGTGTGTGTGGTGTGTGGCGCGCGAACTCTCTCTCTCTATATATATATATATATATGTGTGTGTGTGTGTGTGTGTGTGTGTGTGCGCGTGTGTGTGTCTGTGTGTGCGTGTGTCTGTGTATGTTGATGTGCACCCCTGCTTTCACGTGTGCTTACGCAAGCAAGTAAATCACCCAGTAAAACGAGACGATTATTATAAACAGAACAAGAAAATTCGATATTGCCCAATCAAAAACCCAACCATGCAATTGCCATATTCACATACACACACACACACACACACACACACACACACACCACACACACACACACACAATTTCACCCCACCCTCATCATTCCTCACCACCACCCTCCACACAGAATTGCATCAGTAAACGATTTTCGATCTTCCCCCTAACAGGGACACAAATACTTACTTTCAGACTCTGGCGATAAACTAATGTTCTGACATTATTTACACCACATTTGCCAACACGCGGCGAGTGGGAACATAATAATAGCTCAGCTGGCCGATGGTCCTATCCATAATGATCAAGCCATAACGTTAATCTGCTTCTCTGTGCTGTTTTAACTCGTCTCTTGCAACTTAATATATACCCTTAGTTAAACACACGCGCACACACAAATCACACAGAGAGAGGGAGGGTAAAAGGGAAGGAGGAGGAGAGAGGGGAGAGAGAGAGAGAGACATACACTCACTCACTCACACACACACACTCACAGAGAGAGAGAGACAGAGACAGAGACAGAGACAGCGACAGAAAGACAGAGAGAGACAGATTGACTGACAGGCAGATAGATGGAGAGAGAGATACAGAAGACGGACTGACTGACAGGCAGAGGGAGAGAGAGATACAGACAGACAGACAGACAGACAGACAGACAGGTAGGCAGACAGACAGACAGACAGTTCGGACTTCATAAATCAGAATATTTCACTACTCAAGCACAGTAGCATAAGGTCTCATTGGACTTGTCATAAAGCCAGTCCTCGGAACTCTACACACAACATATACCAGCATAAAAGAATGAACCATACCACATTAAATGTGAAATAAGTTTGAAAGTGCGTGTGTGTGTGTGTGTGTGTGTGTGTGTGTGTGTGTGTGTGTGTGTGTGTGTGCGTGCGTGCGTGTGTGTGTGTGTGTTTGTTCGTACGTTCTTTGATTTAACGTCTTTTCACTATGACTGTAGTATGAGTGATATTACACAGATGTGTGTGAGAGAGAGAGAGAGAGAGAGAGAGAGAGAGTGTGTGTGTGTGTGAGTGAGCATGTGTGTGTAGGTGAGCGCCCGTGTGTGTGTGTGTGTGTGTGTGTGTGTGTGTGTGCGCGCGCGTGTGTGTATGTATGTGTGTGTGTATGTGCGTGTGTGCATGTGTTTGTGTGTGGGAGGTGTGTGGGAGGTGTGTGTGTGTGTGAGTGGGTGAGTGCATGAGAGAGAGAGACAGAAGAGACAGAAAGAGAGAGCGAGAGAGAGAAAGTGAGAGTGTGTGCGTGCGTGCGTGTGTGTGTGTGTCTCTCTCTCTGTGTGTTATTGTTTGTGTGCGTGTGTGGGGGGAGGGTGTGTGAGTGAGTGATGTGTGTGTATGAGACAGAGCGAGAGAGAGCGAGAGAGAGAGAAAGTGAGAGTGTGTGGTGTGTGTGTGTGTGTGTGTGTGTGTGTGTGTGTGGTGAGAGAGAGAATGAGAGAGAGAAAGTGTGTTAAGAGAGAGAGAATGAGAGAGAGAAAGTGTGTTAAGAGAGAGAATGAGAGAAAGTGTGTGAAAGAGAGAGAGAGAGAGAGAGAGTGTGTGTGTGTGTGTGTTTTGTGTGTGTGTGTGACTGACCGAGGGGAGAAAAAGAGAGAGAGAGAGAGAGAGAGAGAGAGAGAGAGAGAGAGAGAGAGAGAGAGAGAGAATATGAATGAATCAGTATGTTCGTTCCCTCGACACCCTGGACACACAATCCTCGTTGCAATACATTGTATCAGCCAGGTTCACCAGATTTTCCAACAGTCTCCGCCTTTGAAGTTTACCGCACACACACGCGTGTGTGTATTAAAAACGACAAACAGGATCAATCGTCTCCCATAAAACGTCACGTAACCAGCAGCGATTTGCATATTCACACAAAAAACACACGGAACGTCATCATTCCGCCTCGCAAACCATCCACCGTGACGAGAATCGGAAACAAGGGCTTTTCCATCTCGCGGGAAAGCAGGAACGGTAATTTCCCGCAGCAAATAATCACACCACCATAAAGTAAATACGCTAGGAATAAACACACAGACAGACAGACAGACAGACAGACAAAAAAAAAAAAAAAAGGAAAATAGAAAAAAAACCTACAGCTATAGATAGAAGAACAGGGGGGAAACACAGCGGAGCTATGTGGGAAAAAAAAAAAATCCCAACAGGTGGGCCTCAGCTAAGCCACACTGTCCATTTTCCAGTTCTAGTTCATATTGCTTATAGCCCAGCCGACTACTAGAGCCATATCAGGGCTAACACCACGTCAAAAACGACCATCATCCCGTCAAGAGACAAAATCAGCAATCAAAACATTAATTGAATCTCTTGGCTTTTTACATTTCAGTCAGTGCTTTGAGTCAGGTTCGTGAATGCCGAAGTTTGGATTATTCTGACTTGGCTGGAAGGCTGCAGTCATAAAATCGAATCGTGAATACCTTTTCAAACTTCGCTGTAAACTTCGACTACGGGGGTCACCCACGCGAAGTGATGCCATTCACAAGTCAAAATCAACGTTTGGAAATACACAAAACAAGTTGCCCGCCGCGCCTGAAAGAGCTGAACAGCGCACCATAATATGTTTATTTTAACATGTATTGAAGAATGCTCGCGTAAGTAAACATGCACTCCAGCAACAGGTGTGGGTGCGTGGGCACACATTTATATAACAATAAGCCAAAGTGGCTGTTCTAAGGTGCGACTTTTCCCTTGCTATCATAATGACATGAGACAGATTGGGCACGTCATTCAAAGACAGCAGGGTACCACCTGGACTGCCGATCAATGGGCACCAAAACGAAGACGTAAGAGAGGAAGGCCCCAAACACCAAAGTCGCATATGCAGCATTCAGCGCACGTTAAAGAGCACACGGCAACAAAGGAAGTGTCCCTGGTAAAATTTTGTAGACAAATACACTTTAATAGGTTAACAGGAATAGACTCGTTCAGAAAAAACGAAATAAAAAGGGGGGACGCGTTGTTTTGTGGCCACGCGCTCGTGTCCTCCCCAGAGAAAACAACCAGAATTCTGAATATTCAGTCCACTGCCACAAAAAGAAATGAACGGAACAACACAGACATATAAGGAAAACAACAACAAAAACAACAACCAACATAACACAGCCATATAGAAAACAACAACAAAAAACAACAACAACACAACAATAACACAGCCATATAGAAAACAACAACAACAACAAACACAACAACAACACAGCCATATAGAAAACAACAACACACCAACAACAACACAGCCATATAGAAAACCAAACAACACAACACAACAAAAACACACAACAATAACACAGCCATATAGAAAACACAACAACAACAACAACACAAACAACAACACAGCCATATAGAAAACAACAAAAACAAACATCAACCACAGCCATATAGAAAACGAAGCATACAACACTAAAACAACAAACACATCAAACACAGCATATAGAAACAACAACACAACAACACCAATAACACACACAGCCAATAGAAACAAAACACAAAACAACAACCAGCCATATGAAAACAACACACACCATAAATAAACACTATCAACAACAGCATAGCAAAAACAACACCAACACAGCATTAGAAAACACAAACAACAACAACCAAACGCATATAGTAACACACAACAACAAACAACACGTATAAACAACAACACACCACACACAGCCATATAGAAACAACAACACAACAACACAGCCATATAGAAAACAAAACAACAACAAACAAAAAACAAGCCATATAGAAAACAAAACACAACAACAACAAAAACAACAACATCCAGCCATTAGAAACAACAACAACAACAACACAGCATAAGAAAACAACAACAACAAACAACAACAACAACACAGCCATATAGAAAACAACAACACAACAACAACAAACCAACAACACAGCCATATAGAAACACAAAAACAACAAACAGCATATAGAAAACAACAACACAACCAAACAACATTAGAACAACACACACACAGCCAATAGAAAACAACAAAACAACACAACACAGCCATATAGAAACACAAACAACAACAACCAACAACACAGCCATATAGAAACAACAACACAACAACAACAACAACACAGCCATATAGAAAACAACACAACAACCAACAACACAAGCCATATAGAAACAACAACAACAACCAACAACACAGCCATATAGAAAAACAACAACAAACACCAACAACACAGCCATATAGAAACAACAACACAACAACAACAACCAACAACACAGCCATATAGAAAACAACACAACAACAACCAACAAACAACCATATAGAAAAACAAACACCAGCCATATAGAAAACAACAACAACAACCACAGCCATATAGAAACAACACAACAACCAACAAACACAGCCATATAGAAAAACACACAACAACAACCAACAAACAGCCATATGAAAAACAACAACAACACCAACAACACAGCCATATAGAAAACAACACACAACAACACACAACAACACAGCCATATAGAAACAACCAACACACAATACCAAACAAACCAACAACACAGCCATATAAGAAAACACAACAACAACCAACAACACAGCCATATAGAAACAACAACACAACAACAACCAACAACACAGCCATATAGAAATAACAACACAACAACAACCAACAACACACCATATAGAAAAACAACACAACAACAACCAACAACACAGCCATATAGAAAGAACAACACACAACAACCAACAACACAGCCATATAGAAAGACAACACAACAACACCAACAACACAAGCCATATAGAAATGAACAACACAACAACAACACAACAACAACACAGCCATATAGAAAACAACAACAACAACAACCAACAACACAGCCATATAGAAATGAACAACACAACAACACACAACACAGCCATATAGAAAACAACAACACAACAACACCAACAACACAGCCATATAGAAATGACAACAACACAACAACACCAACAACACAGCCATATAGAAAAACAACACAACAACAACAACAACAACCAGCCATATAGAAAACAAACAACAACAACAACCAACAACACAGCCATATAGAAATGAACAACACAACAACACCAACAACACAGCCATATAGAACAAACAACAACACAACAACACAGCCATATAGAAAACAACACAACAACAACAACAACACAGCCATATAGAAAACAACAACAACACACATATGAAAACAACAACAACACAGCCATATAGAAAAAACAACACAACAACAACCAACAACCAGCCATATAGAAAACAACAACAACAACAACACCAACAACACAGCCATATAGAAAAAACAAACACAACAACAACAACAACAACAACACACAGCCATATAGAAAACAACAAACAACAAAACAACAACAACACACCATATAGAAAACAACAACACAACAACAACAACAACACAGCCATATAGAAAACAACAACAAAACAACAACCAACAACACAGCCATATAGAAATGAACAAACAACAACAACACCAACAACACAGCCATATAGAAATGAACACAACAACAACAACAACAACACAAGCCATATAGAAAACAACAACACAACAACAACAACCAACAACACAGCCATATAGAAATGAACAACAACAACAAACAACCAACAACACAGCCATATAGAAAAACAACAACAAAAAGCCATATAGAAAACAACCAACAACAACACAGCCATATAGAAAACAACAACAACACAGCCATATAGAAAACAACACAACAACACAGCCATATAGAAAACAACAACAACACACAAACCATATAGACAAACAACAACAACAACACAGCCATATAGAAATGAACAACACAACAACAACAACAACAACAACACAACCATATAGAAAAAACAACACAACAAAACAACAACAACAACACACCATATAAAAAAAACAACAACAACAAACAACAACAACAACACAACCATATAGAAAACAACAACAACACAACAAACAACCAACAACACAACCATATAGAAATGAACAACACAACAACAACCAACAACACAACCATATAGAAATGAACAACACAACAACAACCAACAACACAGCCATATAGAAATGAACAACACAACAACAACAACAACCAACAACACAGCCATATAGAAATGAACAACACAACAACAACAACAACCAACAACACAGCCATATAGAAAACAACAACACAACAACAACAACAACCAACAACACAGCCATATAGAAAACAACAACACAACAACAACCAACAACACAGCCATATAGAAACACAATACAACAACAACAACACAACAACCAACAACACAGCCATATAGAAAACAACAACAACAACAACACAACAACAACACTCCAATCAAACAAAAAGAAAGAAACACATTTATCACGACAACAAGATAATCTTCATGTACAACTACTGAAGAATATGACAAAGGTAAACAGATTCAAAGCCAGACATTGCCAATATTTCTCCAAGTACCCAGAAACAACACACACACACACACACACACAACACACACACACACACACACACACACACACACACACACACACACACACACACACCGTCTAAATCACTTATAGTGAAAAGACGTTAAATCAAGCAACGAACGAACACACACACACACACAACACACACACACACACACACACAACACCACACACACACACACACACACACACACAATACGTCAAACCATCTTATCATCCTTATCGGGAGATGCCATAGCAGTGTCTATAAACGACACTATCAACTTCCCATAAGATGGGCAAACCACTGTAAAAATCTCTCTTTTACGCAAAATTTATTGGAAGTCACTGTGACCCATAAATAATCACCACATGACATAAAACCTGACATAAAACGAGGACGACGGCTGTCTATCACAGCCATAAAAAAAAAAAATTCAATTGTAATAAAAAGTTACCGAGAAAACTGCTGTTTATACAGTTTCCTTCAATCCAGTTTTCATTTTAGGCACTTTTTACTGGTCCGTGTGGTTTTGACCTTGGAGCAACAACTTTCAAACGTATGTATTTGTAACTCCTGAACGGTCCACCCCTCTGACCAAGACTGTCCCAATGATAGATTGATACAAACTAGTATAAAAAAAACAAAGATTAGGTAAAACATAGGCTAAGTAGCATTATAACTCTTGAGAGTCACGGAGTTATCTCCCATGTAGAATTTCTCAAATCCAACAGTTTGCGCTACCCTTTCAGCTAGCATGACGCAGCCCAAAGCGTAAAGTTGTAAGCTCAGAACGTTATGTTGCCTAGTTAATATCTAAAATTCTCCCTGCTTCCCTCTTATTTCCTATAGGCTAGGTAGGACCTCAGGATCTGGTCAGCCCATGGTTTATGTGCAGGCTTAAGGCTTGTGCCATGATCACCATACACCTGTGACTTTAGTGCATATGGAATTCGTTCCGAGCGCGGAGACATCATCTTGAGAAACTGAAACTGAAACTGGCCAAAATTTGGTAAAAATCCGTCTAGAAATAATTAAGAAAATCTTGAAATCTTGCAAACATTTTTGGATCAGCAGACAACACAAACTGTTACCCATCACACACACACACACACACGCACACACACACACACACCACCACCACCACACACACACACATACACGACCACTACACCACACACACATACATCACCACCACCACACACACACATACACGACCACTACACCACACACACATACATCACCGCCACACATCACACACACCACCACACCCCCCCCCCCCACACTGAAAGTATCTCCCTTTTTGATTTTAAAAGAAAGATGAAAACGTCAGGGGTAAAGTCATGAAAGGAAATAGGTAAGGGACCTGGATTGTATTAGGAGTCAAACACGAAGCCAGTAATCAGTACAGTCAGCATAAGAGCGTACATGACCCGACCAGTCATGTACACGAACATTAAACTACAAAGAACCAACCAATCAACCATTCAACTAACCAACCAATCAACCAATTCAACTAACCAATCAACCAACCCTAATCAACCAATCCAACCAACCACCAACAACCAACCAACCATTAATTAACCAACCAACCATTAATTCAACCAACCAACCAACCAACCATCCCTAATTAACCAACCACATCTAATTAACCAACAACAACCAACCATCTAATTAACCAACCAACAATCCAACTAACCAACCATCTAATCAACCAACCAACCAACCATCAATCAACAACCAACACATCTAATCAACCAACCAACTAATCAACCAACCAACCAATCAACCATCTAATCAACCACAACCAACCATCTAATCAACCAACCAACCAATCAACCATCTAATCACAACCAACCAACCATCTAATCAACCAACACAACCAACCATCTAATCAACCAACCACACCAACCATCTAATCAACCAACCAACCAACCAACCATCTAATCAACCAACCAACCAACCATCTAATCAAACCAACCAACCAACCAACCATCTAATCAACCAACCAACCAACCAACCAACCATCTAATCACAACCAACCACCAACCATCAACAACCAAACAACCAACCACAATCAACCAACCAACCAACCAACCATCTAATCAACCAACCATCTAATCAACCAACCAACCAACCATCTAATCAACCAAACCCACAACCAACCATCTAATCAACCAACCAACCAACCATCACCAACACCCACCCAACCAACCATACCCTTTTGTACATAAGAGACAATATGCACAGACTGTAGAACTACCCTCAGGCGGCAGAGCCTATAATAAAACACACAGCCCTATGTACACACCAGTGGCAGTACATGTAAGTAAGTACAAGCCACAGTACACCACGGAGCTAGAAGTACAACTACAGATACTTATACCACAGAGGGAAAGGGAGGTAAGTGAAGTGTCAACACGAGACTTCACAGTCAATGGGCTTAGCTTGTTCTGTCTACGTTCATTGAATTATTAATAATACGGGGCTGGGTGACTATTCAAAGTATGGGCCTGTCGCTGGCTAGAACTTGCCGATAATGTTCTCACACCATATCTGGTGCCAGGGCATGTACATTGAGGTGCGTCTTGGCAGATACCATGTGTTGAACAAGAATGTCTTTGCTGGTATGCTGATACTGCCCAGTTTAAATTAACCTTTTGACTCCTTCACCTTAACCACTAGCGTCCTGCATCGTCATCAGTGATACCGAAGCAAAAACTTAATCCTTTGATTCCCTCATCCTATCCACCAGCTTCCTGCAGGAGGGGGTAAGGAAGCCAAAGGGTTAAGTTTTTGCAGCTGGTGGATAGGGTGCGGGAGTCAAAGGGTTAAGTTTTTGCAGCTGTGATGTCGGTCAAAGGTAGTTTTGCAGCTGGTGGATAGGATGCAGGAGTCAAAGGGTTAAGTTTCGCATGTGATGGGTGCAGGATCAAGGTTAGTTTGCAGCTGTGTAGGGTGCAGGAGTCAAAGGGTTAAGTTTTTGCAGCTGGTGGATAGGATGCAGGAGTCAAAGGGTTAAGTTTTTGCAGCTGTGATAGGTGCAGAGTCAAGGGTTAAGTTTCAGCTGGGATAGGATGCAGAGCAAGGGTTAAGTTTTGAGCTGGATAGGATGTAGGAGTCAAGGTTAAGTTTTGCATTGTGATTGTCAGACAAAGGAAGTTTGCACTGTGGATGGCGCAGAGTCAAGGTAAGTTTTGCACTGGTGTAGTGCAGAGTCAAGGTAATTTGCACTGGGATGGTGCAGAGTCAAGGTTAATTTTGCACTGTGGATAGATGCAGAGTCAAGGGTAAGCAAGGTGTGTGTATTTAGAACACTGGACATGATTTCTGTGTCAGAGCGATGCTATTGCCACATCTTTCTACTTATTAAATCAACTATACAGACCAAAGATACTATTTATAAATTTTCCCCCCCGAGCGTTGTAAGGTGGTCTGTATTGATCGTATGCGTATGTCTGGTGTACAGGTGCGCCTTGATTTGAATTGTCAAGATTTGGAGCCATATAAATTGTGTAATTAAGTTCACAACTCGTAAGTCAACCAGTTTCACAAAATTCCATCAAAGCGCAGACTTACGTACAACATTTGCAACAATTATTTTGGGTCGTCCATTTTAAGGTATTTGCGACTGGCGCATAAGGAATTACTCGAGCGCCGTCCCACCACCATCTTCAACAATCAGACGTGAACTGAACTATCTTAACCTTTGACTCCCACACTCTGTCCACTGACTGCAAAAAGTTAACCTTTTCGACTCCCTCACCCTATCTAGCTTCCTGCTGGAAGTGATGATAGGATGAGAGATTCAAAGGGTTAAGTTTTTGCTCTAGCAGCATGATTGACAATGGAGGCTGCTGTGGACAGGGTGCGGGAGTCAATTCAATTCAATTCAATTTTTTTAAAGATGTCTCTGCGCTCGGACTGAATTCCATAATTATGCACTAACGTCACAGGTGCCATGTGATGGAGAAATCCAGAATAAACACGGCACACGCCTTTAAGCCTGCACATAAAACCATGAGCTGGCCAGGTCCTGAGGTCCTACCGATAGTTCCATAACCCTGGAGTCGTAAGGGGAGTGAGGTGCAGAGACCTCAACATTTCCCGGGGCCAGCACCAGGAGGGCGGCGCCCATCCCCTCTCCCTTGCTTCACATTCAAATTCATAATCACTTTCTTTTTAACCAAGACTTCAGAAAGGCAACAGGGTTAATTGTCTTCAAGGGTGGGACCTGGGAAATCAACCTATCTCTTCAATGTTTTATACCAAAGCAGCCGGGCAATGTCCTGCTCTTCACGATTTTCAACTGCTGTGGGATCTTTAGCGTGTGCAGCCAAAAGACATACGGATCCCGACTCGTTTTTCGTCCACTTCCGAAGGACTAGACGTTCAGTTCGATTTTCCGTCAAACTAATGAGAAAAGTCGAGGCCTCTACGGGGAGCGAACCCTGGAACCTCGAGTTAAGTTACTGACAGGCGAACGTCTGAACCATTCTGCCATTCTTCTCCCTTTCGGGAGTCAGAGGGTTAATACTGTTTTGTGCATTAGCAGGCAGGAATCCGAACGTGTAGCACGTAAAATATTCTAGGGTGTCCCACGCCTGAAGAACCCATTCACAGTGTAGGCTATAACAGATTCCACCCAACATAATTACATTACCCAATCAGGGCTGACCTGTTGGACCCTTCAAGGTCTCTATATAATCACAATGAACACCGGCACACCTACACGTGCACAGGGTGCGGGGGAATGTTTGTGTAGCGGATTGTGACCTACATCTACATTCATGGTCAGTCCTGGTCAATGTGGCTGACCGCTGACCACCATACCTACGGTGCATAATTTACTGGTACGTGGGAACCTCTGGAAATAGTTTCAGAAATATTCAGTTGCAATAACATTTAGAAAATGGTCAAGCCATTCTAATAAACCTCCTCTCCCTTATCGAAACCAAGCAGAACAGAACTATGATATGATAATTTAAACATTTCATTTGTACAACGCAAACGATCCATGTTAAAAGCAAACTCATTTACTTTAGAGGAATGGAACATTATTAAATCTTTCGACCCCCCCCCCCCCCAAAAAAAAAAAAAGAAGATAAAACAATATTATCATGATCATTTTGATAATAATAATAATAATAATATAATAATAAATATTGTTATTATTGTTGTTATTATTATATTACTATTATCAGTTATTATTATATTACTATTATCATCATCATGACCATTATCATCACATCATCATCATCATTATCAGTACTGTTACTGTAATCATCATTATTACTATTATCAATAATGTTTACAGCTAAGCCGACCCGCATAGTCATGACGACACATGAAATATGTTTTAGGAACCAAGGGAACATAATTTACTGTTATACTGGCTAAACAACGCAATGACTGAAAAGAAAGCTAACTAGACGATTACGTCCCTTGAGAGGAGAGTTGGCTTCCTGGCTTGGTAACTCTTGTTTTGCATTCCTGCCATCTTAAAAACTGGGCCATCTCATTTTTCCTAGCGCATTATCTTAACGATTACATGGTATCAAAAACATGGCACATTATCTTAACGATTACATGGTATCAAAAACCTACAGCACATTATCTTAACGATTACGTGGAATCAAAAACATACAGCACATTATCTTAACGATTACGTGGAATCAAAAACATACAGCACATTATCTTAACGATCACATGGTATCAAAAACCTACAGCACATTATCTTAACGATTACATGAGTACAGCACATTATCTTAACGATACATGGTATCAGAAACATACAGCACATTATCTTAACGATCACATGGTATCAAAAACCTACAGCACATTATCTTAACGATTACATTGTATCAAAAACATACAGCACATTATCTTAACGATTACATGGTATCAAAAACCTACAGCACATTATCTTAACGATCACATGGCTATCAAAAACATATAGCACATTATCTTAACGATCACATGGTATCAAAAACATACAGCACATTATCTTAACGATTACATGGTATCAAAAACATATACATTATCTTAACGATCACATGGTATCAAAACATATAGCACATTATCTTAACGATTACATGGTATCAAAAACTACAGCACATTATCTTAACGATTACATGTATCAAAAACATATAGCACATTATCTTAACGATTCACATGTATCAAAAACATACAGCACATTATCTTAATGATCACATGGTATCAAAAACATACAGCACATTATCTTAACGATCACATGGATCAAAAACTATAGCACATTATCTTAACGATCACATGGTATCAAAAACCTACAGCACATTATCTTAACGATCACATGGTATCAAAAACTACAGCACATTATCTTAACGATCTACATGGTATCAAAAACATATAGCACATTATCTTAACGATTACATGGTATCAAAAAATAGCCTACTACGATTACGTGTATCACTAAAACAAATCCTGTCCATCGTAATGTAGATTGGTTCATCGTAATGTAGATTGGTTCATTGTAATGTAGACTGGTTCATTGTAATGTAGATTGGTTCATTGTAATGTAGATTGGTTCATTGTAATGTAGATTGGTTCATTGTAATGTAGATTGGTTCGTTTTAATGTAGATTGGTTCATTGTAATGTAGATTGGTTCATTGTAATGTAGATTGGTTCATCGTAATGTAGACTGGTTCATCGTAATGTAGATTGGTTCATCGTAATGTAGATTGGTTCATCGTAATGTAGATTGGTTCATCGTAATGTAGATTGGTTCACTGTAATGTAGACTGGTTCATTGTAATGTAGATTGGTTCATTGTAATGTAGACTGGTTCATTGTAATGTAGATTGGTTCATCGTAATGTAGACTGGTTCATTGTAATGTAGATTGGTTCATTGTAATGTAGATTGGTTCATTGTAATGTAGATTGGTTAACTGTAATGTAGACTGGTTCATTGTAATGTAGACTGGTTCACTGTAATGTAGATTGGTTCATTGTAATGTAGATTGGTTAACTGTAATGTATATTGGTTCACTGTAATTAGACTGGTTCATTGTAATGTAGACTGGTTCATCGTAATGTAGACTGGTTCATTGTAATGTAGATTGGTTCATCGTAATGTAGATGGGTTCATTGTAATGTAGATTGGTTCATTGTAATGTAGATTGGTTCATTGTAATGTAGACTGGTTCATTGTAATGTAGACTGGTTCATCGTAATGTAGATTGGTTCATTGTAATGTAGATTGGTTCATTGTAATGTAGATTGGTTAACTGTAATGTATATTGGTTCACTGAAATGTAGACTGGTTCATTGTAATGTAGACTGGTTCATTGTAATGTAGACTGGTTCATCGTAATGTAGATTGGTTCACTGTAATGTAGATTGGTTCATTGTAATGTAGATGGGTTCATCGTAATGTAGACTGGTTCATTGTAATGTAGATTGGTTCATTGTAATGTAGATTGGTTCATTGTAATGTAGACTGGTTCGTTTTAATGTAGATTGGTTCATTGTAATGTAGATTGGTTCATGGTAATGTAGATTGGTTCATTGTAATGTAGATTGGTTCATGGTAATGTAGATTGGTTCATTGTTATGTAGACTGGTTCATTGTTATGTAGATTGGTTCATCGTAATGTAGACTGGTTCATCGTAATGTAGATTGGTTCATCGTAATGTAGATTGGTTCACTGTAATGTAGATTGGTTCACTGTAATGTAGATTGGTTCATTGTAATGTAGATTGGTTCATTGTAATGTAGATTGGTTCATCGTAATGTAGATTGGTTCATCGTAATGTAGATTGATTCGTTCATTCCCTGAGGTTTAAAGTCCTAACACACATAGTGTACACAAAGACTAACAAACGAAAAATGAAATTAACCGAAGCCTTTAAATATGTCTACTTTCCCTGATGGGTGCACCCTAAAGGAAGGGAGGAGATTCTTGCTTGTCTTATCGACCGGATGTCAATCCTGTTTCTTAAGCATGATGTACTACTTACTTCCCTTGATCTATGACGTCACTTCCTTCCTAGGAAACCATAAAGAGAGTGGCCCAGAACCAAAGACATTATATAACATCTCTGCCCCGAACAGACAGGAGTGGAGAATCTTCGTTGCTTCCCTACATGCAAATGGTATGATAGGCAACGAATTAAGTAATCAAAAATGGTTTCTATCGATCAAACTACCTACAGCATTCATGGCTTCCTGTCAAAGGCACGTGCACGGCGGTTTACATTAATTATTAAATATCCGTCTATAAATACCAAATAACTTTTTGCTGACACATTTCGTTCACCGGCAAGCACAGACACACAAGAGAAACACAGCCTCCTCTGACCGATATGAAACAAATCTCCTTTTAACATAAGCGTAATTGTGAAACACATTCTCGTATATGTCGCCCCATTAGCTGGTATCGTGTTTTTTCTCACGTGGCTTTAAACCTATTGGGCAAATGGTGCAATGTTGACACAAAGACTTATCCAAATACAAGCATTTCATTCATTTATATCTGGAGTAAGTTTCAAGGAAAATTTTACTGAAGGTGGTCAATCCTGCGACTGACGCTGGCATAATCATTCTCTCTCTCTCGTAGAATGCAAAAAGAATGCAAGGTTGTGCAATTTCTCTCTGGTTTGTTGACATAACAACTTTTCAGTTTCAGATACGTGAGCAACATTATCACATGCGAGAAGAATGCGAAGAATGCGAAGAATGCGAAGAATGCGAAGAAGAAGAAGAAGGAAGAAGAAGAAGAAGAAGAAGAAGAAGAAGAAGAAAAGAAAAGAAAAAGAAAGAAGAAGAGAAGAAGAGAAAGATGAAGAAGAAGAAGAAGAAAGAAGAAAAAAAGAGAAGAAAGAAGAAGAAGAAAGAAGAGAGAAGAAGAGAAAAGAAGAAGAAGAAAAGAAGAAGAAAAGAAAAAGAAAAAGAAAGAAGAAGAAGAAGAATGAAAAGATAAGAAGAAGAAGAAAGAAGAAAGAAGAGAAAAAAAGAAAGAAAGAAAAGAAGAAGAAGAAGAAGAAGAAGAAGAAGAAAAGAAAAGAAGAAAAGAAAAAGAAAAAGAAGAAGAAGAAAAGAGTGGGAGAAGACGAAGAAGAAGAAGAAGAAAGAAAGAAAGAAAGAAAGAAAGAAAGAAAGAAAGAAGAAAGAAGAAAAGAAGAGAGAAGAAAGAAGAAGAAAAGAAGAAGAAGAAGAAAAGAAAGAAGAAAAGAAGAAGAAGAAAAGAAGAAGAAGAGAAGAAGAAGAAGAAGAAGAAGAAGAAGAAGAAGAAGAAAAAGAAGAAGAAAGAAGAAGAAGAAGAAGAAGAAGAAGTAAGAAGAAGAAGAAAAGAGAGAAGAATATCACCACCTACCACCACCACCACCACCACCACCAGCTCATCACCTTTTCACAAACATGTACAAACTGCAGATAATAATAACTAAGTACTGCCATGATGCAACTGAATTGTGTGGGTTTTGCGTGAGCGTGCGTGTATGTGTGTATTCATGAGTATACTTGTGTGCATGCGTGCGTGCGTGCTTTTTCATGTCTGCGTTTTCGGTGGTGTGTTTGTGTGTGTGTGTGTGTGTGTGTTTGTGTGTGTGTGTGTGTGTGTGTTGTGTGAGGTGGGTGTGTGTGTTTGTGTGTGTGTGTGGTGTGTGTGTGTTGTGAGGGGGGTTGTGTGTTTGTGTGTGTGGTGGTGTGTGTGTGTAGGGGTTGTGTGTATGTGTGTGTGTGTGTGTGTGTGTGTGTGTGTGTGTGGTGTGTGTGTGTGTGTGTGTTACACGCCCGTGTGTGTGTACACGCGCGTGTGCGTGTGTGCATTAAAGACATATATCTAATAGCTTACATTTTTTTTCCCGTTTACATTTGTTTGTGGAGTACCGTTTCTATTATGTCTTTCTCATTTCCATGATATATTATCAGTTGTCGTTCTTAACCAAACACATACTGCATTAACCTACGACCCTGAAGACCCACACACCACCACCCCTCTCCGCCCCTTTCTCCCTTTTTCAATCTCTGTCTCCCCTCATCTCCCCCCCCCCCCCCCCATTTTTTGTCCATGTATTTTTTTGTTATGACATCTTTCAATGTAAAGCACAGCAAGCGTGTTTCCACATGATCTGCTTGAGTATACACATGGAAATATTACTGTTATTATCGTCTTTATTTGTTACGGTATGTGCAACTCTAAAATGCCATAAAATAGACCTCCGAACATGTTAAATACAGCAGATTTCTTTCTTAAGCCTGCACAGAAGCATACCTCGTTAAAAAGCCATAATATTTTTATATTTACATAAAAAAGGAAATTGTAGTGTGCATTCGATTAATTAGCATTAAAAATACATGATTCGTTTATACAACTACTCAAAGAAAAGAAAAATTTCACAAGCATTATCAAACCATTAAAATTCTGTGAATTAGACCACTCATGATTTTTAAAATAATTCCATATATTTAAACTTCTCATCGATGACACAGCAGTCCTTTCCGCAAAGGAAGAGGAAACGTGTAAAATAGTGAAGTAGTTAGAAGAGTAATACGCTTCAGCCATGATGAAATTCAAACTGAAGAAATCATGGAACCTGTCACTGCAGAAAGGAAAACAAGCTGGAACAATAACTTGTCCTGTAGCAGCCACGCCATTCCAACAGTGAAAGAAGAATCTGTCAAGAGTCTTGGAAGATGATATGACTCATTGTTTCAGTTTCGCTTTCAATTTCTCAAAACGACGTCTCCGCGCTCGTAATGGATTCCGTATGCACTAACGTCACAAGGTGCCATGTGATGGAGAAGATCCAGAATGATCACGGCACACGCCTTAAGCCTGCACATAAACCCACGAGCTGGCCAGGTCCTGAGGTCCTACCTACATAGTTCCATAACCCTGGGGTCGTGGGGGAGTGAGGTGGCACAGACCTCAACTTTTCCCGGGGCCAGCACCACGAGGATGACGCCCGTCCCCTCTCCCTCGCTTCCCCGCATCAATGACTCACAGAAAGATACAACAACAACAACAACAACACACAAGGGAGGAACAAAAATAAGCAACTAGCAGAACAACGCCTGCAAGTGATAAACCTGCGTATCCTCCTTGGCAAATACAATGTCTGGTGCCTGCAGTTCATTATTGTCACTGTTTTGTTTAAAGCCCAACCGACTGCGTACAGCCATATCAGGGTTATCACCTTCTCACCTTCGCGTCACCGGAAAGTGTTGCCGCTGCAATGATGTCCTCACAATTCTCAGCACTCTCGATCTGGCTAAGTCTGACACCTCCTGGATTCTGCACTGATTGTGATGTTCTAGCAATGATGCGTCTTCAGGTTAAACCTTATAAACATACACAATACTCAACAGGAAAAAAGGAAAGGCAAACTAAGACACATGTCAATGCATTCGCGCACATAATATAAGGAATGCCCTGGCTTTGCCACACCGTCCAATTTATCGTACAGGGGATTTAAAAAACACACCTGAATACAAATTCAAGCATACTTGTACTTGAGGACACCAAAACATATAAAAACGGGCTAAAGTACCTAAAATTCCTTCCGCATGTCTCACCTCCCTAGAGCCAAAAATGCACTTAATACGTGTACCCAATTATCAATCCTAAGAAAAAGTAGTAAGACTTTATCGAACTCATACATGTACAGGTGAATGACAGCAGCAGACCAGCAAGGCAGAAAATGACAGGAAGAAATGACAGAAAGCAAAGGGGACAAGACAGAAACAAAGAGTGACAGAAAAGAGGAAATTTCCAGCACAGAATTTCCAGAAGGTGGGTATACTATTCTATTTATACTGAAAGAGCTCCCGGCATTCCCATTGGGGGGGGGGGGGGGGCGCAGCATTCATGCCGATTCCAAAAAATCCTCTAACCTGTGCTGTTATGCAATATCAACACTAACATAATGGAATCCATGGAGGCCAAAATCAACAAAACTGAAAGAAATGGCTTGGTGTTCCACCCTTTTCACTGACGCTGCGCCCGATTGAGGCCAGGCAAAGTTGAAGCACACCCTTAAACCCATCATCGAGGAGGACAAAATGGAAAAGGTCAGGTTCCGATGAAAAGGTTGTGAGGTCAATCCAGCACAAGTTGAAGACTGGTAGACAATGGAACCTCCTGAAGGTAATGGACTCACTGAATGAAAAGTCAAGGTGACAGAAATAACAGGGCACACATAAACCAATATGTACTGACTTGGATTAACAAAAAACGGACGGTGGACAAAGGCAAAGAAGAAAACAAAGAAGGCAGTCCAGCAAAGCCAACAGGGCAATCGACAACTCAGTTAAGTGCACTCCAAAGACGTCTAAGCTGGAATGACATGTGGAGTATGGCCTCTCTCAGGATCAGTTTCATTCTCAAATCTGTGTATGACCTCCTGCCCTCGATTGCAAATTGGTGAAAATGGGGGACACCACATGACCCTGTGTGCCCACCTGCCAGGGCAAACAAACTGTGGAACAATTCCTGAGCTAATGCAAAGTAAGGCTAACCCAGGGAAGGTAGGTACACATGGAGGTACAATCACGCGCTTAACCCTTTGACTCCCGTACCCTAATCACCAGTGCGCAAACGTAACCCTTTGACTCTCTCACCTGAAGTTTGTCTTAACTTATCTACCAACTTCCTGCAGGAGGCTGGTGGATAGGTGAGGGAGTCCACAGGTTAGTGTTTGCTATCATGATGACGATCAGGGTACTATGGTAGGGTGAGGGAATCAAAGGGTTCAGTGTTGCTATCATTGATGACGATGCAATTAGGCAGGGTGGCTAGGTGGCTAGGGTGAGGGAGTCCACGGGTTGAAGAGGTCCACAGGCGTTTAGTACTGACAGGAGAAACTCACGCTACTACAAGCTCTAGCAACGTCCTACATGGCAGGAGGTATAAAAACGGAGACTGCAGAATGGAGCAGATAACTCGGAGGGCACAGCAGATCTTTCAGAACAGGAGCGGAAAAAAACGGCCAGAAATTATCAGCAGGATTGCCACGAGCCAGGAAAGAAATACTATACTCCCATTTCTCAAAACGTTTGATTCTGTTCGAACTCGCTGTACCGTGTGAAAGTAGAAAGGAGGAAACCCATTTCTACAAAACTGAAAGATTTGCCAATTCAGTCATCAACTTGAGAAAATTTGCCATTCAAGTCATTCAAGTCTTCGCCACAGAGTTGGCAAGGGGGTTTGTAACTCTGCTTTTGACCTCATACAACAACTCTCGATTTGTGGGAAGAAGAGGACCACAGTCCTAAAGACAATGACACACAAGATGACGACAGTTCCAGCTGGATCTGGTTTAGGAGGAACAAAAGTAAACTTCATAGGGTTTAACATTCTCATGGATTAGCAGTTGTCCAATTTTTTTAGGAGTGTTCTGAGCTTACTGTTTTTGTACTTGGTATCTGCTTCTATGCTAGCTGAATGGGTAGCGCAAACTGTGTTAGATTTGAGAAGTACTACATGGGAGATAATTCTCAAGAGTTGTGTCCTTTGATTAATATTATAAAAATTCTCCCTGCTTCCCTCTTATTTCTTTGGTAAGTGGTTAAGACATCTGTCACAAAGGTGACTGACTTGAGGCGCCAGATTACATTGGAGGGGCGGGTTCGAATCCAGATGAAGAGGGGAATTGCGATAGAAGGGCACCTAGGAATTATGACGTAATGTAAGGAGTGCAGGGCCGAAATAGCAGCTTAAGGAATGCTCCACCTCTGAGAACGTTCTGATGTCCATCTCTCCCCAGAATTTGTTGTCACTTTTGTTTCCACAAATCATCATTTAAGAGAGAGTAAACAAGCGTGTGAAGAAAACAACAGTTTGAAGAAAAAGTACATCACAATATCATTCCGCAAACATCCTGTTTAATTCTGCAAACATCCTGGCCTAATTCTGCAAACATCCTAGCCTAATTCTGCAAACATCCTAGCCTAATTCTGCAAACATCCTAGCCTAATTCTGCAAACATCCTAAACACCTAGCCTAATTCTGCAAACATCCTAGCCTAATTCTGCAAACATCCTAGCCTAATTCTGCAAACATCCTGGCCTAATTCTGCAAACATCCTAGCCTAATTCTGCAAACATCCTAGCCTAATTTGCAAATCCTAGCCTAATTCTGAGGAAGAACATCCTAGTCTTAAATTCAACATGCATATTTAGTAACCACACGACAAGCACGCATGCACACACACACACACACTCCACCAACTTTCTAGCTAAAAACATAGACAAATTCACACACACACACACGACACACACCACACACACACACAACTCACACAACAATCACACACACACACACCCGCCGCACACTGCGATTTTTCGATCACCCCAAACACAAATTCCTTTATAATATCCAGAAAATAAACACTTTTAATATAACAACATAGCATTAACGTCCGTTGATAAAATACAATTGATATTTCTGTGATCAAACTGGCAACTTTCTGGGGAGAAGAGAGGATCTACAGCGTTGACGAGGTGAATGTTTAGGAACCAGAAAAAAAACCACATGAAAATCCGAACATGTATTTAATAGAACCGACAAGACAGGCGCATACTTCAGGCCAACTGGCCTTTGTCAAACGTAGACTTAAGACAACAAACATACATTAAACAATAAATATAAAAAATCAGGAGAAAAAATCAGGAGAAAATCAGCAAAGCTGTTTGCTTCATATATATATATATATAATCATTCAGGTAAAAAAGAGAAAACAACAAGTACTCCGATACAAGTCCGAGCTTTCGGCTTTTCAGCCTTCCTCAGGGCACTTTAATGGATAGATCACCCATATATATATATATATATATATATATATATATATATATATATATATATATATATATATTGTGTGTTGTGTGTGTGTGTGTGTGTGTGTGTATGTGTGTGTTTGTGTGTGTGTGTGTGTGTGTGTGTGTGAGGCGCGCAGCGCGATGTTCGTCTCAATTCTTTGGAAACAGCACGAGATGTGCAGTTTACGGCGCAAAAAAAAATGTTATGCATTTCCATACATGTATTGACATGTGCTTTCATCCTTAAAATATGCTCCTCATTCATTCAGAGAAGTTAAAGATATCCAGAATAACTTCAATTCATAATAACCCAGTGTCTGTTATGTATTTAAAAAAAATGCACGGGATCGTAAATCGAAAGTAAAAAAAAATCTAAGGAGAAATTCATACAGAAATAATACTTTCTCCGTAAACGTCGACAGACTTTACTCGGTCACACAGTTTTGCTGGTTAACACCTACATGAGCACACACACACATATCTTAACATTACCGGCACACAGAAACCTTCGTGTACAGGTATAAACGGGTAGACGGACATCCTGGTGGGCAGAAAGACAGACAGAAGACAGCAGAAGACATGCAGACAAATACACGGGCAAACAATTGGCAGGCAAAACACAACACACACACACACACACACACACAACACACACACACACACACGGTGGCAGACACAGGTAGCCAGACACCCAGGCAGACACACACGCGGACAGACACACAGTCGGACAGACAGAAAAACACACAGACGGGCAAAAAAAAAAAACAAACACACACCACCACTCCCATCTCTCAGACATCTTTTATCTCTCTCACCATCACCACCCCGC
>JAPXFY010000022.1:68347165-68359665 GCA_030674185.1 Monoplex corrugatus
TTTCTGTTTTGTTTATGTGTTGTTTGTTTTTTTCTGTTTTGTTATGTGTTGTTTTGTTTTTTCTGTTTTGTTTTGTTATGTGTTGTTTTGTTTTTTCTGTTTTGTTATGTGTTGTTTTGTTTTTTCTGTTTTGTTTTGTGTTGTTTTGTTTTTTCTGTTTTGTTTTGTTATGTGTTGTTGTGATTTCGTCATGAACATTTGAACCACAACTTGTAAATCTGTAGATCAAGCAATCTGGCAGGTACGTGGTAAAGAACAACACTCTAGCTGTTTCGTAGTTAATTCCCTTGTCCTGGCGTGCAACAATGACGATGACTGTTTGGGCAGCGCCTTACCTGACAAGAACACTAAGCATCAGTGATAGAACATGAGTAGAATACAAAGAGCAAATGCATGTCAACCCCAACGCTATGATGAAAGGGAAGGGAATTATTTTAAAAAAATGTCTTTCCCCATACATGTCAATCCCACGTGTAGGTTCCACAGTACTGAGCGTTTGTCATAGTCACAGACTGTCAGGAACTCACTTGTATTCACATTCACATATCGTTCACCGTTTATGTTTCCAGAAAAAAAAGAAACAACAAAACAAACAAACAAACAAACAAACAAACAAACAAACAAAAAACAACACTTTTATAGTCCTCTAATTCAACAAGATACACTATACTGTTATTCAAAAACAATATCGCAATCCATGAACACTTCTTCATTCCACGAAACATCATCATCATCATCATCATCACCATCACGTCCAGCTCATCATCATCATCATCATCATCATTATCATCATCATAGCTGAGCCCAGCCGATGGCGTAGAACCATTTCAGGGCTATAACCATCTCAAAACACACACACATGGATGATCCAGACAAAAAAGAAAAGATAATTAAGTACACGTATCATACGCAGAAGACACCGTGCTAATTGCAAAAAGTGAAAGGACCCACAAAACCTTGTGACTATACTTGAAATAGAAAGAAAAGGTAAGGGGCTGGAACTAAACAGCAGGAAGACTGAAGTCATGGTGATCAGTAAAAAACATGAAATTCCCTCATGCAAAATAACAGCAAACGGCACAACCTTGACACAGGTTGATATACTAACGTCATTATTGAAGGGCCAGGAACGTTTTTGAGTCAATTTTTGAAAGGAGAAATAACCTATTTTCTCTTACTCTTTTCTCCAATTCGTTGCCGTAACTGAATGGATAAGAGCTCAGACAACACTGCAGTTTCCTTTTGGCACGTGTTTGGGGATTTGCCGATTTGCAATGGGCGGCCCAAGGAAGACAATTTCCACACGAAATTGTCGAATCTTCAGCAGGGTCTCTCTGACGACGCAGGCAAGGTAGCGACAAAATTCGCTTTGCACGTGCAAGGCAAGCCCTTTTTGAACACTACTCCAGCCAAAGTTGCCCGCAGACGAGGATAAAAAGGACCCGTTCTTGGTTCGTTTTAACCATGCTTGCAAGACGACGGATGACGGATGAGCAGCGGGGGAGAGCCCTCCCTCTGCTTGATGAAGGCCTAGCGCAGCGGGAAGTTGCTAGACGACTTGAAGTGTCGCATTCCACAATCCAAAGACTGCTGGAGCGCTTCAATGAGACTGGAGCAGTCCAGGAAAGGCGTCACACGGGTCGACCCAGAGTAACGACAAGACAGCAAGACCGCTACCTTGCCCTCTCCGTCCTGAGGGAAAGGGCATCCACTGCGGTGACCTTGAGGGGTCAGCTGAGGGACGCAACAGGTGCTAACATCAGCTGCAGCACGGTGAGAAGACGGCTACATGAGGCAAACTTGAGGTCACGGAGACCGGCCGTCCGACCCGTGCTGTCACCGGTCAACAGAGTGCGCCGCATGACCTGGGCCAGGGAGCACGTGACCTGGACAAGGCAACAGTGGGCCCGGGTCTTGTTTTCGGATGAGTCCAGGTTCACCCTGACCTTTAACAATGGCCGGGCTCGGGTGTGGCGACGTCAAGGGGAGAGGTTCGCTGACGCCACTGTCCAAGAGCATAACCGGTACGGCGGCGGGTCGGTGATGGTGTGGGGTGGCATGAGCCGTGGTACCCGGACCCCTAATTTTGCTAATTTCTTTTTCCAAAACAGGTGTGGAAATGATGAAATAAAACATAGAATCAATTCTAAACATTGTCAATTATTTCAACTTAAAATTAGAGAGGAAGGAAGAAGTGGCCCTTAAATTATGATTAGGAGTATAAGTTTAAATACCTGGGAACGATCATTTCATCAGACGGCAGATGCACATCGGAAATAGCCAGCAGAATCGGACAAGCAAAAACAACATTCAAGAAGATGGAAAGCATTCTTACCATCAAATGCCTATCAATTAACATCAGGAAGAGTTCTGGAATGTTATATAGAACCAATACTGTTGTACGGATGCGAGGCGTGGACAGTCAACAAACAAAGCCAGAACAAGATTGAGGCAGCCGAGATGTGGTTTCTCAGAAGGATGTTGAGAGTTCCATGGACAGCAAAGAAAACAAACGAGACAGTCTTGATGGAGGCAGACACAAGTAGATCATTCATAAGGAAGATTAGGAAAAGGCTGGCAACATTCATAGGCCATTTTATGAGGAAGGGGATTTGGAACACCTGGTCACAACGGGAAAGCTGGAGGAAAGGAGAGCACCGGGTAGACCCAGGGAGAAGATACTAGACGGACTTGCAGAGTGGCTGAAGACAGGGAGGTTGGAAGAACTGCTTGAGGCAACAAGAAATAGAGACAGATGGAAGTCCATAATCGCCAACGCCATGCGGCAAGGCACCTGATGATGATCATCATACGCGTACACAATCTATGGATATACCCCTGGCGTTGACCATTCCGTCCAATTTATCACCAGAGGGTTTATAAAAACAAACCTGAATACAAATGTAAACATAATCAAGGACACTGAAACATGTATAAAACTGGTATAAACTGCCTAAATTGCTTTGCACAGCTTTCCTTAGAGCCAAAAATACAGTTAATACATGTACCCAATTATCAATCCTTCGACAAAGGATTTTCAGCTTTATGGAAAACATACAGGCGAATGGACCAGCAATCAGAAAATGATGGGAACAGACGACAGAAAGAAAAGAAGGCAGAAACTGAGAGAGTGACAGAAAAGAGAACATTCAGAAAAGAAAAAAATTGTAGCACAAAAATTTTCAAAAGGTGGGGACACTATACTTGAGAGAGCTTCCTCACCCCCCCCCCCCCCAACCCAACGGGGGAACTACAAGAACAAGAACAACAACACCAACATCATCATTGGCATGATAACCACCAGACAATTCTTTTAAACTCTTTTTGGAGTTATTCCCGCCGCTGCAGTTCTGTGGGAATGTTGCTGGCATCTTTACTGTGTTCTGTCAGAGAAATACAAGTTTCTGAACTTTTGTCAACGATTCACGCTTTCTTACAGTTTGGCTGACTCTGTCGCCAGTCTTTAACTCAAGATTTCGTGTCTCACGTTCAATACCATCCACCTACATTATTGTGAGGAAGGGGGATTTGGAGCACCTGTCACAACGGGAAAGCTGGAGGGAAAGAGAGCACCAGGTAGACCCAGGGAGAGAATGCTGGACGGACTTGCAGAGTGGCTGGGGACGAGGAGGGTGGGGAGATGCTAGGGGCAACGAGAGATAGAGACAGATGGAAGTCCATGGTCGCCAACGCCATGCGGCAGGGCACCTGATGATGATGATGATAATTATCATTATTACAATGACTTATTTTCTGCCCATCTTAACACTTCAATCATTCCGGTGGTAAAAGTGTTTTATCAGACCCGTGCCTCTCCTCAGTTGCAATACTTTGTCAGCACGTAGTGTTTTGCGCGGGCTTAACCCTTTTGACTCCAGCACACTCTCCACCAACTGCAAAAACTTAAACCCTTTCATTCCCTCACCCTATCCACCAGCTTCCTGCAGTAAACCTTTCACTCTCTCAACCTATCCACCAACTTCCTGCAGGAAGCTGGTGGATAGGGGGTGAGGGAGCCAAAGGATTTAAATTTTTGCTTTGCTAACATGGCTGTCAATGCAGGATGCTGGTGGGCAGGGTGTAGGACTTCAAAGGGTTAAGGAGTCTGCCCAATTGGATGGGGGAAAATGGAATTGTTCGAAAGCGACGAGCTCCTCTTGAACAACTCCAAACACTGGTAGATGTTAACCCTTTGACTTCCGCATCCTATTCACCAAACGCAAAACCTTAAAACCCTTTGACTCCCTCACCCTACAAGAAGCTGATGGAAGGATGAGCTTGCCAACAGGGTTTAAGTTTATACTTTGTTAGCACGGTTGACAATGTAGGATGCTGATGGGCAGGGTGCTGAAGTCAAAGGGTTAAATTAAGACAATGTCGGATGCTGGTGGGCAGCGGGCAGGAGTCAAAGGGTTAAGGAATCCGTCAGATAACTGCTGGCAGACTGGATGGGGGAATGAATGGAGTAGTTCGAAAGTGGCGTGTTCCTCTTGCACAAACTCCAGACCCTGTTAGATGTTAAAAGTTGGTTGCTGTGTGAAGTCTGTCCGTTCCGATGTGCCTGTAACGATTGTTTATTGTTTTTGTTGTTCAAAAGCCCAGCCGACTGCGTAGAGCCATATCAGGGTTATAACCGTTCCAAAACATACAAAACTTAAACAGGAAAAAAAAAAAAGAAAAAAAAGAAAATTAAGTACACATATCAATGCATTCGCACACATAATCTAAGGACATGCCCCTGGCGTTGACCATTCCGTCCAATTTATCGCACAGGGGACTTAAAAAACACACCTGAATACAAATTTAAACACACCTTAGGACAACAAAGCATATATAAATAAAGACACAAATTACTTAAAATTACTTCCGTATGTCTCACCTTCCTAGAGCCAAAAATGCACTAATACACGTACCCAATTATCAATCCTCAGAAAAAGTACGTAAGACTTCATCTAACACATACAGGTGAATGGGCCAGCAAGGCAGAAAATGACAGGAAGAAATGACTGAAAGTAAAGGGACAAGATAGAAACAAAGAGTGACAGTAAAGAGGAAATTTCTATCACAGAATTTCCAGATGGTGGGGATACTATTTATACTGAAAGAGCCCTCGGCAACCCCACGGGGGATCCTGTAACGATGTCGCTGCTGCTCGTGGAGATAAAACATGCAGTGTTGCTGAAAACGACTGGTGCACAAACAAGGACGCTTCTAATGTCAGTGATAATCTGCAGGAAGGAGCTAAGTCTGGTGGCAAGTACATAGAACTGTACACTTGTGTTTTCATCATCATCATCAAGTGCCCTGCCACATGGCGTTGGCGATCATGGCCCTCCATATGCATTTGTCCCTTGTTGCCCCAAGCACATTTTTCACCCTCAGCCACTCTGCAAGTCCGTCAAATATTTTTTCTCTGGGTCTACCTGGTGCTCTCTTTCCCTCCAGCTTTCCTACGCTTGTGTTTTGCAGACTAAAATAGAAATGGAAAAACTAAAGACAAAACTGGAAGTGGACAAAGTGTTCAATCTTCTAAGGCCTATAGCCAAAGACAGACGTGAGCAACCATCGTGAAGAACATTTGCGCGAGTCAAAAAAAAAAAAAAATAACGATGTGTGACTCGGTTTTTGAAATGCAAATCACTTGAAACGCATATCATTATCATTGCTTACCGTACTTCTATTTGATCATGAACGGTTAAGCAATGTTTGTAATGATGCAGATCTACATATACAATGCAAATCATATCACCGTGAGGTGTTAAACATGTCGCAAACCTTCCAACTCCCCAATGATCCCCACCCCCATGTGTCCTTGTCAAATGGCGAAAAGCCTGCCACATTAAACACCTCTCTCTCTCTCTTTCTCTCTCTCTCACACACACACATACATACACACACACACATTCTCTCTCTCACACACACACACGCACACACACATACACACGCATTTGGCATTATCGTCTCACATTATGTGGATAGACATTAAATGAAACTGAGACGCGCGCACACACACACACACCCCAACTCTCTCTCTCTCACACACACACACACGCACGCACGCACGAGCGCGCGCGCGCACATACACACACACTCTCTCTCTCTCACACACGCACACGCATGCACGAGCGCGCCGCACACACACACACACACACACACAGAGGATGTAAGAGGGAGAGGGGGGAGGCAGGAATACTGACTTGTAACATTATACAGTCGGCAGCCAGTGCCCATGTTTATAGCCACGATATCCGTGAAGTCTGTTTACAATGTGTAGCTCTTTTCGTAATGAAACGTCTGTCTGTCTGTCTGTCTGTGTCTGTCTGTCTGTGTGTCTGTCTGTCTGACTGTCTGTCTGTCTGACTCTCTCTCTTTCATCCATCTATCCATCTGTCTAGGCATCTGCCTTCTATATATATATATATATCTATATATATTATAATATATATATTATATATATATATATCTTTGTCTATATCTACCTACCTACCTACCTACCTATCTATCTGTTTGTCTATCTGTCTGTCTATCTATCTATCTGTCTTTCTGTCCATCCATCCATCTATCCATCCATCCATCCATCCATCCATCTATCCATCCATCCATCCATCCATCCATCTATCTATCTATCTATCTATCTATCTATCTATCTATCTATCTGTCTGTCTACCTATTATCTACCTACCTATTTATCTACCCACCTACCTATTTATCTACTTAACTACCTAGCTAGCTAGCTAGCTAGCTAACTGGCTGGCTGGCTGGCTGCCCGTACACCTGCATTGAGTATTTATGCGTAAACAAAATTTCTTAAAGCTATTTTGTATGCGGACACATCTGCGTGGGGCAAATGAAACTGAAGACGGCGACATAACCAGTTTGAGTCCTGTCTGGTCTATTTTGTCCATCATTATCTCCGTGGGGAGCCCTGCAAAATTTTCTTCCAGCTTTTATTCACGGTCTTTGAAACTTCTGGTGGAACTATTAACACAGATCTTTGATGCAGTCTCGGTGAACAGGTGTGACGGTTTATGGTAAATGAGAAGGATAAAAGGGTGAAAATAAAAGCGGGTGTTGTGAGGGTGGGGGTGGGTGGGTAGCGGGGGTGGCGGGACGAGAGAATGTTATTTTCGATACCCTGTTTTGATTTTATCGAATGATATGTATGTAGTAAACAGTTGAGTTTCTCGCAAACTTTTGTATGAAATATGCACCGTTTAACGAATTTCCTGGGATGCGTGCATGCACGTGTTTTGCACGTTGTTTTGGCCACAGCGTGCAGTGGTATGTTGCTGCACAGTCTGCATACTCCATCGTCTATGGTCGTGCATACGTTGTTATTTTTGTCATTGTTATTTTTCTTTAAAGCCCAGCCGACTGCGTACAGCCATATCAGGACTACAACAATTTCAAAACATAAAAAACAAAACAAAAAGAAACCAAAAAAAACTTCAACAGGGAAAAAAGGGGAAGAAAAGTAAAAAAAAAAAAACAACACATCAATGCAATCGCGCACATAATCTAAGGATGCCCCTGGCGTTGACCACTCAATCCAATTTATCGAACAGGGGATTTAAAAAAAAAAAATGAGTACAAACTCTCTCCCCGCCCACATAAGTCAACGCAGCATCCACGAACGCTTCAGGAAGCTACTGTCACAGTACCTGTTGGAGAACCTCCACCATCGTCCGACTTGCCCGTGCACGCATACCACCATCCACGGGACAGGCCACGAGGCCTGTTGTGGATTATCCTACAGAACCAGAATGGAAACGTAACTAAGCACACTAAATCACATAAAAAACAGGTCTAAATTACCCAGATTGCCTGCCTGCATGCACGGGCACTTAGTACCTTGTCACACATTGATGGGTATCCTAGGCTTCAGGTACGGTCACTTTGACACAGGAGGGGGGGGTATCAACTAGGGGCAAGGTACTGAGTCACTTTGAACATTGGGTAAACTAGGGGCTTCAGTATGTCCCCTTGAACAGGTGGGGGTATACAACGTAAGGGGCTTCGTCGCAGTACTGGGTTACAGGCTCAGACACCTTTGCACACCAGGGGGGGGGGGGGTATTCAACGTTAGGGGCTCAGGTACTGGTCACCCTTTGTACACCAGGTGGGGGGGTGGTATACAACGTAAGGGGCTTCAGGTACTGGTCACCCTTTGTACACCAGGTGGGGGGGGGGGTATACAACGTAAGGGGCTTCAGGTACTGGTCACCCTTTGTACACCAGGTGGGGGGGGGTATCAACGTAAGGGGCTTCAGGTACTGGTCACCCTTTGCACACCAGGTGGGGGGGGGGTATTCAACGTAAGGGGCTTCAGGTACTGGTCACCCTTTGAACCAGGTGGGGGGGGGTATACAACGTAAGGGGCTTCAGGTACTGGTCACCCTTTGTACACCAGGTGGGGGGGGGTATACAACGTAAGGGGCTTCAGGTACTGGTCACCCTTTGCACACCAGGTGGGGGGGGGTATTCAACGTAAGGGGCTTCAGGTACTGGTCACCCTTTGCACACCAGGTGGGGGGGGGGGGTATACAACGTAAGGGGCTTCAGGTACTGGTCACCCTTTGTACACCAGGTGGGGGGGGGTATACAACGTAAGGGGCTTCAGGTACTGGTCACCCTTTGTACACCAGGTGGGGGGGGTATACAACGTAAGGGGCTTCAGGTACTGGTCACCGTTTACACCAGGGGGGGGGTATACAACGTAAGGGGCTTCAGGTACTGGTCACCCTTTGTACACCAGGTGGGGGGGGGGGTATTCAACGTAAGGGGCTTCAGGTACTGGTCACCCTTTGTACACCAGGTGGGGGGGGGTATCAACGTAAGGGGCTTCAGGTACTGGTCACCCTTTGAACACCAGGTGGGGGGGGGTATACAACGTAAGGGGCTTCAGGTACTGGTCACCCTTTGCACACCAGGTGGGGGGGGGTGTTACAACGTAAGGGGCTTCAGGTACTGGTCACCCTTTGCTACACCAGGTGGGGGGGGTATTCAACGTAAGGGGCTTCAGTACTGGCACTTCACAGTGGGGGGGTATCAACGTAAGGGCTTCAGGTACTGTCACCCTTCACCAGGTGGGGGGGGGGTATTCAACGTAAGGGGTTCAGGTACTGGTCACCCTTTCACACCAGGTGGGGGGGGGGGGGTATTCAATGTAAGGGGCTTCAGGTACTGGTCACCCTTTGCACACCAGGTGGGGGGGGGGGTATACAACGTAAGGGGCTTCAGGTACTGGTCACCCTTTGACACACCAGGTGGGGGGGGTATACAACGTAAGGGGCTTCAGGTACTGGTCACCCTTTGTACACCAGGTGGGGGGGGGGGGGTATACAACGTAAGGGGCTTCAGTTACTGGTCACCGTTTGTACACCAGGTGGGGGTATACAACGTAAGGGGCATCAGGTACTGGTCACCCTTTGTACACCAGGTGGGGGGGGGGTATTCAACGTAAGGGGCTTCAGGTACTGGTCACCCTTTGCACACCAGGTGGGGGGGGGGTATTCAACGTAAGGGGCTTCAGGTACTGGTCACCCTTTGCACACCAGGTGGGGGGGGGGTATACAACGTAAGGGGCTTCAGGTACTGGTCACCCTTTGCACACCAGGTGGGGAGGGGTATACAACGTAAGGGGCTTCAGGTACTGGTCACCCTTTGCACACCAGGTGGGAGGTACCCAGGTAGGGTGGAACACAGACCCTCCGACTGGAAGTCTCAAGTCTTACCCACTTGACAACCATGCCCATCAGAGAAGTGTACATGTACTTGAAAGCATTTTGTGAGAGTCTATCCACGTATATATCTATTGTACGCCTTGCATAGCTAATACATGTGAACTGATGCGTTACAGCACTTGCCATTTTGACTGTCACATGTGAACAGATGTGGTGATATGTTTCCGTTCTAAATGTCTTTTTTTTCCTTTTCTTTCTTTTTCTATTTGTTTATTTTTTTGAAGGTGGGTGGGTGGGGTGTTGTGTGTGGGGGTGTGTGGGTAGGTGGGGTGTGAGGGAGGGTGGGTGGGGTGTTTTGTGTGTGGGGGTGTGTGGGTAGGTGGGGTGTGAGGGAGGGTGGGTGGGGTGTTGTGTGTGGGGGTGTGTGGGTAGGTGGGGTGTGAGGGAGGGTGGGTGGGGTGTTGTGTGTGGGGGTGTGGGGGTAGGTGGGGTGTGAGGGAGTGGGTGGGTGGGGTGTTGTGTGTGGGGGTGTGTGGGTAGCTGGGGTGTGAGGGGGGTGTGAGGGAGGGTGGGTGGGTGGGGTGTTGTGTGTGGGGGTGTGTGGGTAGGTGGGGTGTGAGGGAGGGTAGGTGGGTGTGAGGGAGGGTGGGTGGGGTGTTGTGTGTGTGGGTAGGTGGGGGTGTGAGGGGGGTGGGTGGGTGGTGGTGTTGTGTGGGTAGGTGGGGTGTGAGGGTGGGTGGGTGATGTGCTGTGTGGGGGGTGTGAGGGTGGTGGGTGGGGTGTGAGGGTGGTGGGGTGGGGTGTGAGGGTGGGTGGAGTGTGAGGGGGTAGGGTGTGAGGGTGGGTGGGGTGTTGTGTGTGGGTGTGTGTGGGTAGGTGGGGTGTGAGGGTGTGTGGGTGGGGTGTGTGGGTAGGTGGGGTGTGAGGGTGGGTGGGTGGGGTGTGAGGGGGTGGGTGGGGTGTTACCCCTGTTTTCTTTGTTACCTTAATGGCCACGGAAGTTCGGAAAGTTTTAACAATACGACGACGACGATGATGATGATGGCTATGAGAATGACAGCCATGATGCTGCGGAGTTCCATCTAGGATTGAAACTGCGTGACAGGGCTTGTACTCTACGCTTCCTACAATATATCCTGAGGTCAACAAGACCCGAGAGATACAGACACCTGCAGTGTTAAACAGATGATTTGAGCAACACCCTCAATGGTGTACTCATGAAGTCTTCCCAACAAGCCCATAGCACGTTCAGCTCTGGGTATCCCGCAATAATTCTTAAAAAGGACTGATGGAGATTTGACCCACAACCTTCCAGTCGGTAGTCCATTGCGCTAAACACTACACCACAGCGACTGGTTGCCTCCATCCTTTTTGTTTCATCATTAGCTTTCATATGCTTTCTGTTTGGAAAGAGAAAAACGTTTTAACTGGCAGATCTACGTGGAATTAGAGTCTCAGGGTTTCCCACACGTTGTTATAGCTGTACTCAAAGATGTCAAGACATATCAATAATCTACCCTTTTCGACCGTTTTAACACATGTCGTACAATATCTACTTTGAATATTAATTAGTTTTTTTTTAACCGGTGTGTTTCCCAATGATTTTAAACACATTTCTTAAATCTGATTTGCCTGTTTACTTAAACAAGAAACACCACGAGGGGGCGGATGGGACCCACAGCACCAATACCTCGCCACTCGCCGGACAAGCACCTCCCAAGCTCCCTACGCCACTCGATAGTCATTTCACCACGCAAAGGGGGGGGGGGGGGGGGCTTGTCCATGTGTTGCATGACCCATTCCTGCCCAGTCATCAGTGATCTTGTTTATAAGCCGAATAGCAAGGTAGGGAACAACCAACTAGACAGTAGGTCAGATGCACCATGACCGAAGGAGGCCTACTATACTATAAGCCGAATAGCAAGGTAGGGAACAACCAACTAGACAGTAGGTCAGATGCACCATGACCGAAGGAGGCCTACTATACTATAAGCCGAATAGCAAGGTAGGGAACAACCAACTAGACAGTAGGTCAGATGCACCATGACCGAAGGAGGCCTACTATACTATAAGCCGAATAGCAAGGTAGGGAACAACCAACTAGACAGTAGGTCAGATGCACCATGACCGAAGGAGGCCTACTATACTATAAGCCGAATAGCAAGGTAGGGAACAACCAACTAGACAGTAGGTCAGATGCACCATGACATAGGCCTACTATACTATAAGCCGAATAGCAAGGTAGGGAACAACCAACTAGACAGTAGGTCAGATGCACCATGACCGAAGGAGGCCTACTATACTATAAGCCGAATAGCAAGGTAGGGAACAACCAACTAGACAGTAGGTCAGATGCACCATGACCGAAGGAGGCCTACTATACTATAAGCCGAATAGCAAGGTAGGGAACAACCAACTAGACAGTAGGTCGGACGCACCATGACATAGGCCTACTATACTATAAGCCGAATAGCAAGGTAGGGAACAACCAACTAGACAGTAGGTCAGATGCACCATGACCGAAGGAGGCCTACTATACTATAAGCCGAATAGCAAGGTAGGGAACAACCAACTAGACAGTAGGTCGGACGCACCATGACATAGGCCTACTATACTATAAGCCGAATAGCAAGGTAGGGAACAACCAACTAGACAGTAGGTCAGATGCACCATGACCGAAGGAGGCCTACTATACTATAAGCCGAATAGCAAGGTAGGGAACAACCAACTAGACAGTAGGTCGGATGCACCATGACCGAAGGAGGCCTACTATACTATAAGCCGAATGGCAAGGTAAGGGGCATGTCAAACCCCGGG
>JAPXFY010000022.1:68364665-68369665 GCA_030674185.1 Monoplex corrugatus
ACACACACACACATATACACACACACATACACACACACATATACACACACACATGCACACACACACATACACACACATACACACACACACACATACACACATACACACACACATACACACACACACACACACACACACACACATACACACACATTTTTACAAACACACACGCGCACAGCAACGCACACACACACGTACGCAAGCACACACACGCAGCAATATATAAACACAGTATGCCTCTTTATTCATATGAAAAATCTGTTAATCTTTCTTCATTACATAAGTCAGTGTTTAAATTTTAATATTCTGTGGTTTCTTATGTGTCTTCTTACTTGTATAGCTTTAATGTTTGTTGTTATCTTATTGTGTATGTAATTGTGAACATTTTTTATCACCTTTTGCCTTTCTTGCGAAATGTAAAGCGCTGGTGAGCATGTTTTTATATGGAATATGCGCTATACAAATAAACATTATTATTATTATTAACAGTACACGAAAGAAAGTAAATAACAAATAGGAAAAACTATCGCAAAACACAGCAAAAATTTCCTGCTGTTTCGTGCAGCAGGAGGAAATCGCTTCTTTGAAATCTAGTGACTAGGTGGCAAGGAAGACAAATGCGATGTTTTTGTGGTTGTCAGATGAAGTCTACAATATTGAAAAGTGATTGTTTCAGGGGAAAGAGTGGTAGAGTGGTTCAGACATTCGCCCGCCAATAATTGAACTCGAAGTTCCAGGGTTCGCTCCCCGTACAGGCCTCGACTTTTCTCCCCAGTTTGACCGGAAAATCGAACTGAACGTCTAGTCCTTCGGAAGTGTTCGAAAAATGAGTCGGACCCATGTGCCTTTTGGCTGCGCACGCTAAAGATCCCACGGCCGTTGAAAATCGTGAAGAGCAGGGCATGGCCCGGCTGCCTTGGTATAAAACATTGGAGAGAGAGATTGATTTCCCAGGTCCCACCCCTTTAAGACCAATTAGCCTTATTGGTAAAAAAAAAAAAAGTGAATATGAATATAAATTTGAATGCAAGTATAGGGGGATGGTTGTTTCAAATTAATGTTGTTTTGTGCTGAAAAAGGGGCCTATGGCCAAAATACTGTATATCAACTAACTATAATGCATTCGAGTGTCTTCTCTTTTGTGTGTGTGTGTGTGTGTGTGTGTGTGTGTGTGTGTGTGTGTGTGTGTGTGTTGTGTGTGTTTGCAGGTGCGTATGTATTTGTGTGGCTGATTGTGTGTGTCTGTGTGTGTGAGAGAGAGAGAGGGAGAGGGGGGGACGGAGGGAGGGATGAGAAGAGAGAGAGAATAATATAAACATATGGTCAAACGAAGGAGAAATATAAATATGAGAGGCATGGCTGATGTAAACGCATTGTGCCCAGTGCAACGAATGGTGAAAGTTAAAACAGCCAGGGATTGGTGTCAGGACAACACCCGTATTCTCTACGCTTGAAACTGGTGAGATCTCCTCCCTACCATCACAGAATCAGCCTGACATTTTCAGTGACCCGTAAGCTCAGTGATTAAAGCTCCATGCTCATAACGCAGGCGTCGTGGGTTTGAACCTCGGGGGGGGGGGGGGGGGGGGTGAGGCGGTTGCTTTTTTAAAATTTTTTTATCTTGAGTTCAATCCAAGCCCGCAACATGAAATAACTGACCTGTTCGCTGCCCATCTTAATATTTCCACCATATCTGGCAGCTTAGTGTTTTCTAGGTCCTTTCTTCCCTCCAAGCATAGGGTTTTGGGCTGGGCTCAAGGAGTCTGCCAGATAACTACTGGCAGATCTGGGCACATCGCATATGGAATTGTCTGAATGCGAAGAATCCCTCTTGAACAAACTGCAAAATGTAAATGATTATCTTCCATGGATGTGTCTGTTTTACGGGTGTTTAGGAGAGGAACCATTCAGTAACTGTCTAAACATTCCTACATAAAGACTTTTTAGTGCTTTTTCCAAAACACCGTGATATGACAGGAGTCTATTCAATGACAGGCTATAAACGCGTGATGTTTACAGAGAGTTCGCTACTTAAGTTTCCAAACGGTTTTAATATTTACAGAGAAAGAAAGGTAAAGTAAACTTCGGTTTAGAAAAAAATCGCTTTTGGAGTTTCAAAGAGGAAAGTATTTGGCCACGTCATGCATACACGCACGCAAACAAAATTTACTCGCAAGCAAACACACACAAGCACGCGCGCAGACTAACACTATCAGGTGGGGAACATATTTCTATGCACCGCGCTCGCACGCACGCGCGCACGCACGCACGCACGCGCACACACACACACACACACACACACACTTCTAAAAACAGTTACTCCCATGTTCAGTGTTATGGTTACTAAGTTTACTGTTTCAATCGTTAATTTATGATAACGTCATTTGTGAATTTTTCTTTCGTCTTGTTTTTCTGGTTCATTTTTTTTCTGAAGATTAACCATTTCCAAGTTTGTTGGTTTTTTTTTATTTGTTTTTCCAAGTTTGTTGGTTTTTTAATTTTTTTTATTTTTTATTTATTTTTAATTTTTTTATTTTAAAATTTTTTAAAATTTATTTATTTATTTTATTATTGTTGTCTAAAATCACTTTAGTGAATAGACATTAAATCAAAGACCACCACCACCACACACACACAAACACCACACACACACACACACACAACATGCGCGTATTTCTCATCAACATGGCGCTGCGACCGGCTGTAGTCACGACGCACAATACGAATATCCATCTAACGGTCCGGTCCGCGTACGCTCAAAAAGAGAAACTGAATAAACTTTGTTAACTCAAGGGGCATAAAATTTGCAAGTCAAAGCATCTGACTATGTTGACCTTTTCCTGGCTTCCTATTCACCGATTTTACGCCTGGCATCAAAACAGAAGTGGATATCATGCGCGGATGTATGTTTGTGCATGCATGTGTGCATTCGTGGTTTGTGTGCGTTTATGTGAGTGCGTGGACGCGCATGTGGGTGTAGGCGTGCACGTCCTCACCACCTCCTTCCCTTCCCCTAAAAAAAGCATGGATCCCTTTTAACGGATTTTGCGGTTGGTATCACAATGAAATTGTGGATAAATATGTATGTGGGTGTGACCGCGGTTGGAGGTACGTAAATTCATGCGTGCTTGCCTTTTTGACTGTACGTGTGCGTGCGTTTGCATGAGCGCGTTGTTGGTGTGGATGTGAACGTGTAGGCGTGCCTGTGCGTCTCCCCCCCCCCTCCCACACACACACACTTTTTAACCCCTTCTCCGTTCCCACACTTCATTCATTCCCACAACCTCCCCCATGCACAATTTCCTTTTTCGGGTTTCACTTTCTGTATAGCATAAGTAAAAGGTTGTCCCATCACCCTGAGGTCCCAGGGGAGTGAGGTGGCAGAGACCTCATCTTTATTCGGGGTTAAGGTTATGAGGGTGGTGCCCATTTCTTATCCTAGCTGCCTTAATGTTTCCTTATTTCGAAATCTGTCATGTATCCATTCGAAGTGATGCCTGCACGTGCATATCTACCTATCTATGCATCTACCTACCTACCTGTCTGTCTTCCTATCTAATCTATCTGTACACCTTTATCTATCCATCCATCCATCCATCATCCACCTATCTAATCTAATCTATGTGTGCATACCTATCTAATCTAATCTTAATCAATCTATGTATATACAATATATATATATATATGTTATGTACATATATATACACATATGCGTGTGTGTGTGGGGGGGAGGGGGGCGGGGGTGAGTGTGCGCGTGTGTGCATGCGTGCGTCCTTGTGTGTGTATGTGTGTGTGTGTGTGTGTTGTGTGTTTGTGTGTGTGTGTGTGTTGTGTGTGTGTGTGTGTGTGTGTGTGTATGTGTGTGTCTGTGCGTGCTGGTGTGTGTGTGTGTGTGTGTGTGTGTGTGTGTGCGCGTGCGTGCTGGTGTATGCGTGAGTGTGTGTGTGTGTGTGTGTGTGAGAGTGTGCGCGTGCGTGCTGGTGTGTGTGTGTGTGTGTGTGGCGTGGTGTGCGGCGTGCGTGCTGCGTGGTGGTGTGTGTGGGTGTGTGTAAAGTTCCACGCGTGTTGTTCCCATCCGTACAAATTGATGCAGGTAGACTGGAAGTTGAGTGTTCTACCTCTGCACCAAGCAGGCCTCTTGCACGGTCACCGGGACAAGTTCAAGCACACTATTTTGTTTCACATTCTCTGTCTTGACGTTTTGTTTTTTGTTTTTGTTTTATCGACATGACTGAACGATGAAATGTGGTGTACTGCTGTGGTTTGTTATCATTTCATTATGAGTGTGGTGTCATGAGGGAGAAAGACGGAGGTGAAGGGGGAGGGAGGAGGGAGAGAGAGAGAGAGAGAGACAGACAGAGACGGAGAGAGTGAGAGAAAGAGAGGAAGATACGGATGGATGGAGAGACAGGGAAGGGAGACACAAAAAAAGAGAGGGATGGAGAAAGAAAGTGTGTGTGTGTGTGTGTGTGTGTGTGTGTGTTGTGTGTGTGTGTGTGTGTGTGTTACTGTGCATGCGCGCAGGCGTACTCGAGAAACAGAGAGAATGTGTGCGTATGCGTGTGTGCGTATGTGTCAGCATTAATGTGTGTGTGCGCTAGCTTGGGATTTTCTCCCTAGAAGATGCTTCTATGTTCTTGAATGTTATCTAGAACCGATACTGTTGTACGGTTGTGAGGCGTGAATAGTCAACACGCAAACCCAGAACAAAATTGAGGCAGCCGAAAAGTGGTTTTTAAGAAGAATGTTGAAAGTTCCTGGGACAGCAAAGAAAACAATCGAGACAGTCTTGATGGAGGCAGACACACGAAGATCATTGACAAAGAAAAGACAAAGCAACATTTATTATGCCATTTTATGGGGAAAGGGGAATTAGAGCGCCTGGTCACAACGGGAAAGCTGGAGGGAAGAGAACACCAGGTAGACATAGGGAGAAAATATTGGACGGACATGCAGGTGGCTGAGGACTGAGAGGGTGGGAGATGTACTTGCAGCAACAA
>JAPXFY010000022.1:68374665-68429665 GCA_030674185.1 Monoplex corrugatus
GACCATTCCGTCCAATTTATCGCACAGGGGAGATTAAAAAAAACACACCTGTCATTTTCTGCCTTACTGGTCCATTCACCTGTATTTGTTCGATTAAGTCTTATTTATTTTTTCTTGGGATTGATAATTGGGTACATATGTGTATTAAGTGCATTTTTGGCTCTAATTGGACGGAGTGGTCCGGATTTCAAGACACGAACACACGCAAACATTTGTGGTCACTCGTCGGCCACTTTACATCTCAGGAGATGATAGTCTGCACCAGGAGGCGTTGTGGTCATGACGTGCACTTTCTGCTGTGGCTGTGCAGGCCGATTCTTGAGTGGCAATCTCTGTCACATCTGCGCGCGTGTGTGTGTGTGTGAAAGAGAGAGAGAGTTTGCGTGTGTGTGTGTGTGTGTGTGTGCGCGCACGCGTGTGTGTGTGAGAGAGAAAGAAGGAGAGAGAGAAAGAGAGAAAGAAGGAGAGAAAGAGAGAGAGAGTGTGTGTGTGTGACAGAGAGAAAGAGAGAGAGAGAGAGAGACAGAATGACAGACAGAGCGTGCGCCTGAAAGTGTGTTGGGGGGTGGGTGGGTGGGTGGTTATGTGTATGTCAGTGCTGATGAACGTGTGAGCGTGTCCGGATTTCAAGACACGAACTATGACTACCGACGTTGGGAATTCTGATAGTGAAACCCCACAATTGTGGAGGCAGAAAAAGAACGTAGCATTGCAGTTACACCACCACCACCACGTAAAAAGTCGATGTCCACATTGTTAACACTAAACTCCTCGTGTTGCACGGTTCCGACTTTAAAAAAAAAATCTGTTTGCGTGTCGATAATGGCTCTTCGCGAACATATCTTTTTCACGAGTTTATGACTAGACGGAATGTTGTTTTTGTTCCACAATCTCCGCCAGCAAGCCACTTGCTCCATTGCTTAGGGTGGAGACCTGTAAACGTCTAAACCCCTTTTATACACAAAACGCACAAACAACAAGAAGTGTATGCAGGTCAAAGATTTTTCGGGTCATGTCAGAGTCCGGCGGGTTACCGAGACATGAAAACACCAACCCAGCTTGCACGCTCCACTGAAGACGGAGTATGCAGACTGTGCAACTACATGCCGCCTGCACTCTGTGGTCGAAAGTGTGTGCATGTACCTATCCGAGTTTAAGGAGGGGGGGGGTGGAATTTGTGTCCAAGAAAAGTCACAACGATTTAATGAAGAGGAAAAAGGGGAACATGACGAAGAAGAACAAAACAAAGAAGCAGTAGAAGAAGAAGGAAAAGAAGAAGAAAAGAAAAAGAAGAAAGAGAAACAGAAAAAGAACAAGAAGAAGAACAAAAAGCAGAAGCAGAAGAAGAACAAAAAGCAGAAGCAGAAGAAGAACAAGAAGAAGAACAAAAAGCAGAAGCAGAAGAAGAACAAAAAGCAGAAGCAGAAGAAGAACAAGAAGAAGAACAAAAAGCAGAAGCAGAAGAAGAACAAAAAGCAGAAGCAGAAGAAGAACAAGAAGAAGAACAAAAAGCAGAAGCAGAAGAAGAACAAGAAGAAGAACAAAAAGCAGAAGCAGAAGAACAAAAAGCAGAAGCAGAAGAACAAAAAGCAGAAGAAGAACAAGAAGAAGAACAAAAAGCAGAAGCAGAAGAAGAACAAGAAGAAGAACAAAAAGCAGAAGCAGAAGAAGAACAAGAAGAAGAACAAAAAGCAGAAGCAGAAGAAGAACAAGAAGAAGAACAAAAAGCAGAAGCAGAAGAACAAAAAGCAGAAGCAGAAGAACAAAAAGCAGAAGAAGAACAAGAAGAAGAACAAAAAGCAGAAGCAGAAGAAGAACAAGAAGAAGAACAAAAAGCAGAAGCAGAAGAAGAACAAGAAGAAGAACAAAAAGCAGAAGCAGAAGAACAAAAAGCAGAAGCAGAAGAAGAACAAGAAGAAGAACAAAAAGCAGAAGCAGAAGCACAAGAAGCAGAAGAAGAAAAACAACAACAAAAAACAAGAAAAAGAACAACAACAACAACAATGACAACAACAAAAACAAGAACAAGAAGAAAGAAGAAGGAGAAGAAGAAAACCAACAACAACACAAGAAGAAGAAAAAAACAAGAGAAAGAAGAAGAGGAAGAAGCAGAAGAAGAAAAAACCCCACAAGAACAAGAAAAAGAGAAAGAAGAAGAACAGAAAGAAACAGAACAAGAAACAAAAAGTAGAAAAAAACGACAAAAACAAAAACAAGAACAATAAGAGGGAAACGAAAAAAAACACAGGAAGGTGCAGAATAAGAAAAAGAACAACAATAACAACAACAAAAACAAGAACAAGAAGAAAGAAGGAGAAGAAGAAAACGACAACAAAAACAAGAACAATAAGAGGGAAACAAAAAAAAAAACAGGAAGGTGCAGAATAAGAAAAGAACAACAATAACAACAACAAAAACAAGAACAATAAGAGGGAAACAAAACAAAAAAACAGGAAGGTGCAGAATAAGAAAAGAACAACAATAACAACAACAAAAACAAGAACAATAAGAGGGAAACAAAAAAAAAAACAGGAAGGTGCAGAATAAGAAAAGAACAACAATAACAACAACAAAAACAAGAACAATAAGAGGGAAACAAAACAAAAAAACAGGAAGGTGCAGAATAAGAAAAGAACAACAATAACAACAACAAAAACAACAACAATGAGAGGGAAACAAAAAAAAAAACAGGAAGGTGCAGAATAAGAAAAGAACAACAATAACAACAACAAAAACAACAACAATGAGAGGGAAACAAAAAAAAAAACAGGAAGGTGCAGAATAAGAAAAGAACAACAATAACAACAACAAAAACAAGAACAATAAGAGGGAAACAAAACAAAAAAACAGGAAGGTGCAGAATAAGAAAAGAACAACAATAACAACAACAAAAACAAGAACAATAAGAGGGAAACAAAACAAAAAAAACAGGAAGGTGCAGAATAAGAAAAGAACAACAATAACAACAACAAAAACAAGAACAATAAGAGGGAAACAAAACAAAAAAAACAGAAAGGTGCAGAATAAGAAAAGAACAACACAATAACAACAACAAAAACAAGAATAAGAGGGAAACAAAAAAAAAAACAGGAAGGTGCAGAATAAGAAAAGAACAACATAACAACAACAAAAACAAGAACAATAAGAGGGAAACAAAAAAAAAAACAGGAAGGTGCAGAATAAGAACAGAACAACATGAACAACAACAAAAACAAGAACAATAAGAGGGAAACAAAAAAAAAAACAGGAAGGTGCAGAATAAGAAACAGAACAACAATAACAACAACAAAAACAAGAACAATAAGAGGGAAACAAAAAAAAAACAGGAAGGTGCAGAATAAGAAAAGAACAACAACAACAACAACAAAAACAAGAACAATAAGAGGGAAACAAAAAAAAAAACAGGAAGGTGCAGAATAAGAAAAGAACAACATACAACAACAACAAAAACAAGAACAATAAGAGGGAAACAAAAAAAAAACAGGAAGGTGCAGAATAAGAAAAGAACAACAATAACAACAACAAAAACAAGAACAATAAGGGGAAACAAAAAAAAAAACAGGAAGGTGCAGAATAAGAAAACAACACAACAACAAAAAGAACAACAATGAGGGAAACAAAAAAAAGGGAAGTGCAGAATAAAAGAACAACAATAACAACAACAAAAACAAGAACGATAAGGGGAAACAAAAAAAAAAAAAACAGGAAGGTGCAGAATAAGAAAAGAACAACAATAACAACAACAACAAAACAACAACAAACAACATAAAGGAAAAAAAAAATAAAACAAATGAAAAGAAAAGAACAACAAAACAACAACAAAAACAAGAACAAAGAGGGAAACAAAAAAAAACAGGAAGGTGCAGAATAAGAAAGAAAACAACAACATGACAAGAAAAAGAAGAAGAAAAAAAAGACAAAAAAGAGAAAGAAAAAAAAAAAGGAAAGAAAAAAGAAGAAGAAGAAGAAAAGAAACCGGACCTCCATTATACGGGATTTTACGGTGTGGGGCTTGTAACAACAACGCCATGTAACACCGCCATGTAACACCGTCTTGAGCAACATGAAACTATTCCAAATATGTCACGTCTGTCTACAGAAGCCAAGTCCTGGTTTGGTTTCCTTTGTTGCTCTTCCATTCTTTCAGACTTTGGCGTTGGATAACCTTGTCGCAGGATTGCGCTGTGCTGCTGTTGTAACACTGCATTATACTACGCTACATTTCAACATAACAACAGAATATGCTTTTTTAACGGGGGTGGTTAGAAAATGATGAACCAAGTACGTACCTGTGCAAGTTTTTTTTTCTTTTATTGTTGTTTAAAGCCCAGCCGACTGCACAGAGCCACATCAGGGCTATAACCGCTTCTAAATACACAAAACTTTAACAGGAAAAAAAAAGAAAAAACTAAGTACACATATCAATGCATTCGCGCACATAATCTAAGGACATGCCCCTGGCGTAGGACCATCCGTCCAATTTATCGCACAGGGAGATTAAAAAAAACACACCTGAATACAAATTTATAAGCATACATAAGGACACCAAAACATATATAAAACAGGCATAAATTACCTAAAACTGCTTCCGATATCTCACCTCCTTAGAGCCAAAAATGCACTTAATACACATATGTACCCAATTATCAATCCCAAGAAAAAATAAATAAGACTTAATCGAACAAATACAGGTGAATGGACCAGTAAGGCAGAAAATGACAGGAAGAAATGACAGAAAGCAAGGCAACAAGACAGAAACAAAGAGAGTGACAAAAAAGAGGAAATTTCTAGCACAGAATTTCCAGAAGGTGGGGATACTATTTATACTGAAAGAGCCCCCAGCAACCCAACGGGGCAACCTGTGCAAGTCATAAAAAGCAAACAACAACTGTTACTGTTATTGTTATTTTCGTTTAAAGCCCAGCAGACTGCGCAGAGCCACATCAGGGCTATAACCGTTTCAAAACATACATAATACTTTCAACAGGAAAAAAATATGGAGAAGAAAACTAAGTACACATATCAATGCATTCGTGCACATGATCTAAGGACATGCCCTTGGCGTTGACCGTTGACCACTCCGTCCAATTTATCACACAGGGGATTTAGAAAACATACCTGAATACAATTTCAAACATAACTAAGCACACTAAAAGATATATAATTATAAACGGGCCTAAATTACCTGAAATTGCTTCCGCATATCTCACTTCCTTAGAGCCAAAAATGCACTCAATACATGTACCCAATTTTCAGTCCTTAAACTAAAAGTAAGTATGTAAGATTTTATCCAACACCTACAGATGAATGAACCAGCAAGCAGAAACTGATGATATGAAATGACACAAAGCTAACGATTAAGAAGAAACAAAGAGAGTGAGAGAACCGAAGAAATTTCTAGCACAGAAATTCCAGAAGGTGGGGATAATTGTTCTGAAAAAGCCACCGGCATATCTACGGGGAAATCGCTTGTCTTTCGTATTTACGTATATTCAACGATTTTCATTCCCCCAAATGTCTTTTCTATATGTAAAACATTTGTGGTCACTCGTCGGCCACTTTACATCTCAGGAGATGATAGTCTGCACCAGGAGGCGTTGTGGTCATGACGTGCACTTTCTGCTGTGGCTGTGCAGGCCGATTCTTGAGTGGCAATCTCTGTCACATCTGCCACATACAAATTGAGTCCTGTTGTCTGGTTTCTGGAACGTTGTTGCGAAGAGCCCTTTTGTCATCTGCGCTTTCTGCTCTCCTCCTCTCCGCATTCACAACGACTTGCTGAACGGCTGTCCGCCACGCTGCCCTGTCTTCCGCCAGAGTCTCCCAAGAGCCTGGGTCAATCCCTGAGCTTCTAAGGTCCCTTTTGCATGCGTCTACAAAGCGTAGCTGTGGGCGTCCTGGAGTTCGCTTCCGGTCACTAACCTCTCGTTTATACAACGGATCTTTTTCGTTGTTGGTTTATGGAACAAATATGTATGTAACTTGTCTTTCATATAACAACAAATCGTTGGAAACAAAATAAGTAACACGAGAGAAAAAAAAAAAAAAAAAAAAAAAAAAGAGAGAGAGAGAGAGAGAGAGAGAGAGAGAGAGAGAGAGAGAGAGAGAGAGAGAGAGAGAGAGAGAGAGAGAGAACGTGCATGTAATTAACAAGACAAGCGCAAAATTTCGGCCAACTGACCTTTGTCAAGAGAACAAAAAAGGACATTAACGAAATAATTCATTGTCGTGTGTACAAATGAGGTGAGAGAATAGCACTGCACAGGAATGACAATACTGTTTTTCTTCTTTTTTTTTTCTCATCTCATAATCTCAATCACCATCACCATTGCCATCGTTACTATTATTTTATCATCATCGTCGTCGTCGTCGTCATCATTCATTCTCATTATCATCATCACATCTATCATCATTTTAAAAACAATCAACGTTAGGTTTCTTGTGTGCTTGTTTGTGTGTGTGTGTGTGCTTGTTTTTTTGTGTGTGTGTGTGTGTGTGTGTGGTGTGTTTGTGTGTGTGTGTGTGTGTGTGTGTGTGTTGTGTGGTTTTGTGGGTTATGTGTGTTTTGGTTTGTGTGTCTGTTGTGTCGGTGTGTGTTTTAGCAAACATCAAATTAAATGATGTGTGGTGGTGGTGGTGTGGGTGTAGTGTGGTGGTGTGTATTTGTGTAAAATCGGCAAGGTGGTAACAACTGATACAGTCAGTCCAGGAAGTCAACACAAGCTGTTTTGAGGGGGAAGAGTAAACTACAGAATGTATACCATAAATTAAAAAGAAAAAAAAACTGATTTAAACAAACAAACTAACAAACAAAATTGATAAATATCTGGAAGAAACGAAGAAAAAAATAAAACTAATAATTGACTAACCATAACAGTGAACAAGTGAAATAACATTTTAAAGGTAATTCGCTATAGGACTTTTTGACAGGCTAACAAAAAATTCATACAGTAATGATGATGAGGCAAATATATCAGAAACTGTACTCATAGATAGTGTTGGAATATGTCGTTTTACCTTAACGCAAGAAAGAATATGACTATGTGTTATCTTCTTTCCACACAGACATACTATGTTCTTGGTGTATTTTGTTTTGAATGCATCAAGTTTCCATCTATACATAAGGGATTGTATAATTCTGCTGGCATGAAACTGCTTAAGTATTTTGCTAACTTCAAAGTTCATGTGACATTTATCATACTTTTTCTGTTTTAAAATTTGGAACTCCTTCCAGACGTAGTTGTCTACTAAAGTGTAATTCTCGTGCAACGAGAGAGAAAGCTGGATATTGTTTGAATCTGGTGAGTTATTAGCTCCCCGTTTGGCAGCCCTGTCAACTTTATCATTATAACGAAAAGAACTATGAGAAGGTATCCAGCAGAAAGTAATATCAGTGCCTCTTAAAGATAAATTATGAATCAAGTGACTAATTTCCAGAATCATTTCTGATCTTGTTTGTAATTTTGATAATTCAAGAGCCTGAAGGACTGATTTTGAATCAACGCAAAAAAGTGTTTGAAAAATTGTCCTAGGAAGACTTATCATAAAGTTTAAAGCCATTAATATTGCAAAAAGTTCAGCTGTAAAGACAGATTTATCAAGTCCTATGTAGAAAGATTTTTCAATTTTGAGAGCAGGTATTAAAAACGCTGAGCCTGCTTTTCTTTCAATTACTGATCCATCAGTGTAAATTTTCAAATGATCGGAATATAAGTCGTCTATATGACATTTAACCTGACTTGCCAGTAAGTTTATATGTCTCCTTTTTTTAAATTAGTGTGGTGTACGTCAAATCGTGCTCTTTGGAGTTCCCAACTGGGTACTGGCGAAAAGGAAGGTCTTATAGATACAGGATCTACATGTAGATCAATTCCTGAACCTTTCATGACGTCAGATGTGTATGTTGCAAGAGTGACCTGTGAAGATATTGATTTAGCTCTTTTTGGAAAGTCGGTATCTGATCTCAGTTTAATTTCTGTTTCAGAGATGTTTTCTACAGTGGTGTGTCTTAACAAAAATTTAGTAGAAGCGACTTTCCTTTGCTCATCAAGTGGCAACAGTTTGATTTCATTATATGTGCGAAGACAGGAAGCATGCATTGGAAGACCCAGTGCAAGTTTGAAACCTTTACAATCTATGCTCTGCAGTTTTTTCAGTAAGTGTTTCGGTGCACTGAAGAAGATTTCTTGGGCATAGGTTAATTTAGATCTAACAAGCGATTTACAAAGATGAACAAGTGTTGATGAATCTTGACCCCATGCCTGTTTGCGAACTATTTTTAAGAAATTTAAACTTTTTTTAGCTTTGGTTAATAAGTATTCAATATGCTGATTCCAAGATAATTTTGCCGTAAGAAAAACTCCTAAGAATTTAATTGACTCATTAAACTGAAGAAGAGTATCTCCCAGTTTGAAAGTGGGAATATTTACTGGGTTAGCTCCATTATTAAATAAAACTATTTTCGATTTTTCCAGGGATAGATGTAACCCATTTTCTACCATGTATCGTGCTATTTTATCAAGTTCTAATTGGTAGCATTTGCGTGTATAATTAATACAGCGCAAAGGAGTTTTCCTTTTCATATTTACCTGCATCCACATGCATAAATCGTCAGCATATTGAGCTAAAACTACATGCTTAGATACTTTACTGGGTAAGTCGTGCATTAATATCATGAAAAGAAGGGGAGCTATAACGGATCCCTGAGGGATACCCATTTGAAGAATTCGTTTCGTGGAATATACATTTTCAATCCTCGTTTGAAATACTCTGTTTTCTAAGAAACACTTAACATAGTCAAAAATGTGACCTGTCAGCCCAATACTTTTAAATTTAAATAACAATCTGGAGTGCCACACTTGATCGTATGCTTTCGTCATATCAAAAAATGTAGCTAAAACACATTGACGTCTTGCAAAATTGTTGTTTTATGTTAGTGTGTGTGTGTGTGTGTGTGTGTGTGTGTGTGTGTGTGTGTGAGGCTTTCGTGTGTGTGTGTGTGTGTGTGTGTGTGTGTGTGTGTGTGTGTGTGTGTGTGTGTATGTGTGTGTGTGTGAGGCTTTCGTGTGTGTGTGTGTGTGTGATGTGTGTGTGTGTGTGTGTGTGTGTGTGTGGTGTGTGTGTGTGTGTGTGTGTGTGTGTGTGTGTGTGTGTGTTGTGAGCTTTCGTTGTGTGTGTGTGTGTTGTGTGTGTTGTGTGTGTGGTGTTGGTGTGTGATGTGTGGTGTGTGTGTGTAAGTAACGGTGCAAGGGGTAACAACTGAGTCAGTCATCATGGAAGTCAACAGTAGTCTGCCAAGTGTAATGTGGGTGGACAGAGTAACTTACAGCAGGCCCCGGTATAATAGAAGGGTGTGAAACAAGCAGGGAAAAAAGACTTGGGATGTGTGTGTGTGTGTAAGAGAGAGAGAGAGGAAGTGAGAGAGAGAGAGAGAGGAAGTGAGAGAGAGAGAGGAGGTGTGTGTGTGAGTGAGAGGAAGGTGTGTGTGTGTGTAAGAAGACAGAGAGAGAGGAAGTGTGTGAGTGTGAGAGAGTCAGCAGAGAAGTAGAGAAGAAAGAGAGAGAGAGGAACATGTTGTCGTGGAGAGAGAGGAAGTTTGTTGAACAGGAGAAGGAAGTGGGTGTGAAGAGAGAAGTGTGGGTGAAGAGAGGAAGTGTGTGTGTGTGAGAGAGAGTGACAGAGAGAGAGAGAGAGAGGAAGTGAGGTGTGAGAGAGAGGAAGTGTGTGTGAGAGAGAGAGAATGTTGGTAGAGAGAGGAAGTTGTGTGTGAGAGAGAGAGAGGAAAGGGTGTGTGTGAGAGAGAGAGAAGTGTGTGTGTGAGAGAGGAAGTGTGTGTGTGAGTGAGAGGAAGTGTGTGTGTGAGAGGACAGAGAGAGAGAGAAGTGTGTGTGTGTTGTGTGTGTGTGTGTAGAGAGAGGAAGTGTGTGTGTGTGAGAGAGAGAGGAAGTGGTGTGGAGAGAGAGGAAGTGTGTGTGTGTGAGAGAGAGTGAGAGAGAGAGAAGGAAAGTGGTGTGTAGTGTGTGGAGAGAGAGAGGAAGTGTTGTGTGAGAGAAGAAGTGTGGTGTGTGGGAGAATGTGTGTGTAGAGAGAGAGAGAGAGGAAATGTGTGTGTATGAGAGAGAGAGAGAGAGGAAGTGTTGTGTGTGTGAGAGATGAGATGTGTGTGAGAGAGAAGAGAGAGAGAGAGAAAAGTGGTTGTGTGTGTGTGTGTATTTATGTGAGAGAGTGTGGTGGTGTGTGTGTGTGTGTGTGTGTGGGGGGGGGGGGTGTGAGTGAGTGAGAGAGTGTGTTGTAGTGTGTGCGCGCGTGCGCATGCGTAGGCCAGGTGTTTTAGTTCAAGGTCAGGCACGCCATTGTACCATGCCTAAATTTACTGGCTGTACGAATGGCGTACACAGGTTAAAGTCCTATGACAGTACGACCATGAGGAAAATAAACAGATCCTCTGTCCAGCCGTTTTCACGTGTCGCACTCCTACACCTTGCCGCTTTACCATCCTCAACTGCCAAAAAGGCCGGTGTCCTCATTCTAGGTTAACAGGTAAGACCGCATCACCAATGTGCCAGCTACGTTTGGACACGTGCCGTTTTACCTTCCCCAACCGCCCATAGGCCACGTATCCATATACTTTATGAAGTGGGAAAACCACACCCAAAATGATTGCCAGCAAGGCGTGAACCGAGCCGCTTTACCATCCCCAACCGTCCACAAGGCCAGATATCCAGACTGGAAAGGCCGCGTCAAAAATGTCTGCTGGCAAGATTTGAACACGTGCTACTTTGTCTCCCCAACCTCCATCACCATCATCATCAGGTGTCCTGCCGCATGGCGTTGGCGATCATGGACTTCCATCTGTCTCTATCTCTGTTGCCCCAAGCATCTCCCCCACCCTCCTCGTCCCCACCACTCTGCAAGTCCGTCCAGCATTTTCTCCCTGGGTCTACCTGGTGCTCTCTTTCCCTCCAGCCTTCCTGTTGTGACCAGGTGCTCCAAATCCCCCTTCCTCATAAAATGGCCTATAAATGTTGCCTGTCTTTTCCTAATCTTCCTTATGAGTGATCTACTTGTGTCTGCCTCTATCAAGACTGTCTCGTTTGTTTTCTTTGCTGTCCATGGAACTCTCAACATTCTTTACAAACCACATCTCGGCTGCATCAATCTTGTTCTGGCTTTGCTTGCTGACTGTCCACCGCCTCCATTCGTACAACATATTGGTTCTATATAACATTCAAGGACTCTCTTTTGACGTTAATTGAAGGCATTTGTTGGTAAGAATGCTTGTCATCTTCTTGAGTGCTGTTTTGGCTTGGCCGATTCTGCCAGCTATTTCCGATGTGCATCGCCGTCAGGTATTTGAACTTATTAACCTGTAACTTATTAACCCAACGCTCCACAAGACCAGATGTGCATTCATACCGGACCGGAAAGGCCGCGTCAAAAATGTCTGCTGGCTACTTTGAACACGTGCTATTTTGTCTCCCCCAACCCTCCACAGCTGACGATGCCGCATCGCCAATAATGTGTGGGTACCGTAAAGTTCGGGCTACTGGGCGCATCGGTATATAAGGCGCACCCACTTAAATTATAGAAAAATCTACACTATACTCGTAGCCACACATAAGCCGCGCTGGTTTATAATCCGCACTTTTTCAATGGCCAGGTCGATCGCCTTTAACTTGAAGGCTGCTTCGTAGGCATGACGTCGCGTTTTCGGCATGATGAGGGTGTACGCTTGAGCAGGGTAGATCTGAATACGATCCAAATGCTTCAATGTTTGCGGATTTGATTTAAACACGTGAACAGTTAACTCTTTAGCATGGAGCTCACCGAAAAATTCACGAATGGTAAACACGATTTTGGTGAGTTAAAGCTTCGAAGCTAAGTATATATACGAAAACGTGACGCTCCTGGGATCGGGAAAAATCCGTAAATAAGCCACATGTTTTATAAGCCGCAGGGGTTAAAGCTGGGGAAAAAAGTCACGGCTTATACGAGGGTTGTTCAATTTAAGATGACACTAGGCTTGCCGTTTGAAAACGAAGCAACGCACAGAAAAATGTTTATACCAAACACAACTTTAAAGTTTACCTGATTAGCATGCAGAAAATAAAGTTGACATCATGACGCAACTCGGAGTATGACGTAATTACAAATGTGTTTCAAATAGCTGAGCCTGAAAAAAATGGACGTCACCAATGAGCAATTTCGTTTCTACACTTTCACAAGGCTACAACTTGGTGACGATTGTAGGAAGATACACGCAGATTTGCAAGCTGTTTACGGAACGGATTGTGTGTCTTACCGCACAGTTTGCAGGTGGGTCAAACAATTAGGAGCAGGTAGAGTGCCATCTGATTGGGGTAATCGTGCAGAGCGAGCTTTACCAGCTCGGAACGAACAAAACATTGCATATGTGAAAAGACTGATAGAGGAGGATCCACATTCGACTGTGCGGGAATTAAGCGGGGCATGTGAGCTTTCAATTGGCACCATTAACAACATTCTGCACAAAGACCTTCACATGAGAAAACTGGCTGCAAGATGGGTGCCACATCTCTTAAGTGATGATCAGAAGCAGCAGCGGGTGGCATGTTCACGCAAACTGCTCGATGAGTTTGAGCCCAACGGGCCAAAACGACTGTGTGACTTAGTGACAGGAGATGAGAGTTGGCTCACATTCTACGGCATCCCCAACAAACGCTGCAACCGCATGTGGGTTGGCCCTGACGGAGACCGACCAGTTGTTCTTCGCCCAGGATTCCAGAGTCGCAAGCGACTGTTTTCTATTTTTTTCAACACGCAAGGCCTTGTGGCAATTGACATTTTGCCTGAGAAATCAGCAATCACTGCCTCCTACTATACCCAAGTTGTGCTCCCCAAAGTTGTAGGAAAATTCCATGAGCAGCGCCCAACCGTCGGCACCCAGAGGACCCTTCTTCTGCATGACAATGCCAGTGCCCATAAGGCGAAGGTCACCACAACCTTCCTGAGCGAGCAAGGGATCCAAGTTTTGGACCACCCACCCTACAGCCCCGACTTGGCCCCATGCGACTTCTGGCTGTTCCCTGTTCTGAAGGAAAAGCTCGCTGGGCGTAAGTTTGACCGGGTACAAGACCTCGCCAAAGCCGTAAGATCAGAGTTGTCTGGTCTGCCTAAAACCGACTATCAGAGGGCGCTTGAGAATTGGCGTAGGAGGCTTGAACTTTGCATCCTAGCCAACGGAGAATACTTCGAGGGGATGTAAAAGTTTCAAGTTGCTGAGATGAGAGGTACGTTTTTTAAGGGGGTGGTGACATCTTAAATTGAACAACCCTCGTAGCCCGAACTTTACGGTAGTCTTAAACCTGTGCGCAGCGAGTTCAAATGGGTTTGGAGAATAGCGCCACACAAACACGATTAACCCTTTGACTCCCGCACCCTGTCCACCAGCATCCCGCATTGTCAATCATGCTACCAAAGTAAGAACACCCTTTGACTCCCTCACCCTATCCACCAGCCTCCTGACTACCCTTTGACTCCCTCACCCTATCCACCAGCTTCCTGACTTTACCCTTTGACTCCCTCACCCTATCCACCAGCCTCCTGACTTTACCCTTTGACTCCCTCACCCTATCCACCAGCTTCCTGACTTTACCCTTTGACTCCCTCACCCTATCCACCAGCCTCCTGACTTTACCCTTTGACTCCCTCACCCTATCCACCAGCCTCCTGACTTCACCCTGACTCCCTCACCCTATCCACCAGCCTCCTGACTTTACCCTTTGACTCCCTCACCCTATCCACCAGCCTCCTGACTTTACCCTTTGACTCCCTCACCCTATCCACCAGCCTCCTGACTTTACCCTTTGACTCCCTCACCCTATCCACCAGCCTCCTGACTTTACCCTTTGACTCCCTCACCCTATCCACCAGCCTCCTGACTTTACCCTTTGACTCCCTCACCCTATCCACCAGCCTCCTGACTTTACCCTGACTCCCTCATCCTATCCACCAGCTTCCTGACTTTACCCTGACTCCCTCACCCTATCCACCAGCTTCCTGACTTTACCCTTTGACTCCCTCACCCTGTCCACCAGCTTTCGTAACCTTTTGACTCCCTCACCCTATCCACCAGCTTCCTGCAGAAAGCTGGTGGATAGAGTGAGAGTGTCAAAGGTTAAGATTTTGCAGTTAGTGGATACGGAGCGGGAGTCAAAAGATTAATGATGATGATTATGATAAGAATACTAACAATGATAATGATAATAATGATACTAACAATGATAATGATAATAATGATACTAACAATGATAATAATAATAATAATAACAATAATAATAATATAATAATAACAATGATAATGATAATAGTTTATCGGCAATACTGGGGTACTGTTCGACATCGTCAGTTGTTCTTCAAATGGAACACCACATACTACTACTACTACTACTACTATAATAATGATAATAATAATAACAATAAAATAATAATTATAACAATAATGATTATAATAAGAAGAAGAATAGTAGTAGTAGTACTACTACTACTACTACTAGTAGTAATAATAATAATAATGACAATAATAATAATAATGACAATAATAATAATGACAATAGTAATAATAATGACAATAATAATAATAATGACAATAGTAATAATAATAATAATAACAACAACAATAATACGATAGTTTATCGCCAACACAGGGAGTACAGTTTGGCATCGTCAATTCTTCAAATGGAACACCGCCTTTAGGCTGCATAACTAGAGGAACGAAACTGCCATGTTTGACCTCGACTTGTACACAACCAACAAACAACGCCACTTTTAACCCTTTGCCACCTGCACCCTATCTACCAACTGCAAAAACTTAACCCTTTGACTCCCTCACCCTATCCACCAGCTTCCTGCAGGAAGCTGGTGGATAGGGTGAGGGAGTCAAAGGGTTAAGTTTTTGCTCTTCCAGCATGGTTGACAAAGAAGGATGCTGTTGGACAGGCTGCAGGAGTCAAAGGGTTAAGGCTTACTTCACGTGCACCCAGTTAATATTCTCTCTCTTCTCCATCCAGCATAATTCATCTTTCAAGCAGCTGAGTGGTTTCCCCTTCCTTTTATGTGGTGTGTGAACGTGTAGGTCACCGTGACGTTTAAGGTTCATTATCTTTTGCTGATGTGACAAGAAAAGAAGGGATTACAAGCGACAGGACTCTGCAGACAAGAGTCTTCACATGATTTATTCATCTAGGCCAAAGCCCCTTATAAAGGAATGTTAAAGTGCAGAGACAGTGCGGGCGGAAGGGGAAGAAGGGAAGGGGGTGAGAGAGAGAGACTGTCACTCTCTCTCTCTCTGTCTCTCTCTCTCTGTCTGAGACAGAGAGTGACAGAGACAGAGAGAGACAGCGAAAGAGAGAGACAGCGAAAGAGGAGAGCGAGCGAAAGAGAAGGGGGAGAGCGATCGAGAGAGAGAGAGAGAGAAATGGAGAGAGAATGAGAGAGAGAGAAAAAGGGGAGAGAGAGGGGGAGAGCGAGTGAGTGAGCGAGCGAGAGAGGGGGGACAGCGAGCGAGCGAGAGAGAGAGAGAGAGAAGAGAGACAGCGAAGAAGAGAGAAAGAGAAGAGAGAGCAAGCGAAAGAGAAGGGGGAGACCGAGCGAGCGAGAGAGAAATGGAGAGAGAATGAGAGAGAAAAAGGGGACAGAGGGTGGAGAGCGAGCGAGTGAGTGAGCGAGCGAGAGAGAGGGGGGACAGCGAGCAGCGAGAGAGAGAGAGACAGAGAGAAGAGGGAGAGGAGACAGAGAGAGACAGCGAAAGAGAGAAAGAGAAGAAGAGGAGAGCGAGCGAAAGAGATGGGGGAGAGCGAGCGACGAGAGAGAAATAGAGAATGAGAGAAAAAGGGGAGAGAGAGGGGGAGAGCGAGCGAGTGAGCGAGCGAGCGAGAGAGAGGGGGACAGCGAGCGAGCGAGAGACAGGAAGAACGAAGAGAGAGAGAGAGAAAGAGAGAAAAGAGGAGAGCGAGCGAAAGAGAAGGGTGAGAGCGAGCGAGCGAGAGAGAAATGGAGAGAGAATGAGAGAGAGAAAAAGGGGAGAGGGAGAGAGCGAGCGAGTGAGCGAGCGAGAGAGAGGGGGGACAGCGAGCGAGCGAGAGACAGACAGACAGAGAGAGAGACAGACAGACAGAGACAGACAGAGAGAGAGAAAAGAGAGAGAGAGAGAGAGAAGGAGAAGGAGACAGAGAGGGACAGAGAGAAAGAATGCGTAATTTAGACAGAAGAATTTAAATGTGTAGAAAGCTCAGTGCTTGACTTTTTTTTTTTTTTTAAAATAAACAATATGAACACTTTATTGTGTAGCATTGACTTTTTCACACGTGGGGAGTAAGAGAATGAGTATTTGACATACTTTTACTTTGGAAGGTTTGTCACGTTAAATAACCATGTTCTGGTGATCAATCACATGACCAGGTTACCAGGTAGGAGAGTGCTGCTGTGAGTAGCAAGAAACTCTGGGAAGAGCCGGACAGCGTCAGGTCCTCAGAGGGGAGAAACAGACGTCAAGTAAATGTTTCTGCCCTTAACCCTTTGACTACCTCACCCTAGCCACCACCATCAGCAAAAATGTAACCCGTTGACTCCCTCACCTTAGCCACCAGCTTCTGCAGACTTCCCTCACCCTATCCACCGGCTTTAAGGAAAGGAACTGGTGAAATAGGTTGAGGGAGTCAAGGGTTAAATGTTTGCTTTGCTATCGTGATTGCCAAAGATGATAGGTTAGGCCGAGGGAGTCAAAGGGTTAATTCATGACACCCTTAAGGGGGCCGATATTTATGTGTACAAACCGCTCAACAATGAGTTTATCTGTGTGAATGTTAAATGAGTTTTCAGGCCGTGAACCTTCGTGAAGGGGTTTGAAATGTTTTGACAAATGACATACACGTTGTTGTTGTTGTTGTTGTTGGTTGATGTTGTTTGTTGTTGTTGATGTTGTTGTTGTTGTTGAGAGAAATTTGGAGTTTAGAGTCTGAGGTTTGTTCGACAAGGATTCATTCTTTTCTAACGATCCCATACACGCTCCGTCCAAATCTATCTGGCAAATTCCTACAGCCTACACAAAGCCCTAAACACTGGCAAAGTCCTACAGCCTAAACAAAGCCCCCTAAACACTGGCAAATTCCTACAGCCTACACAAAGCCCTAAACACTGGCAAAGTCCTACAGCCTGCTCAAAGCCCTAAACACTGGCAAATTCCTACAGCCTACACAAAACCCTAAACACTGGCAAATTCCTACAGCCTACACAAAACCCTAAACACTGGCAAATTCCTACAGCCTACACAAAGCCCTAAACACTGGCAAATTCCTACAGCTTACACAAAACCCTAAACACTGGCAAAGTCTACAACCTGCACAAAGCCCTAAACACAGGCAAAGTCCTACAGCCTACACAAAGCCCTAAACACTGGCAATTCCTACAGCCTACACAAAGCCCTAAACACTGGCAAAGTCCTACAGCCTACCAAAGCCCTAAACACTGGCAATTCCTACAACCTGCACAAAGCCCTACACACTGGCAACGTCCTACAACCTGCACAAAGCCCTAAGCACTGGCAAATTCCTACAACCTGCACAAAGCCCTAAGCACTGGCAAATTCCTACACCTGGACAAAGCCCTAAACACTGGCAAAGTCCTACAGCCTACACAAAACCCTAAACACTGGCAAAGTCCTACAACCTGCACAAAGCCCTAAACACTGGCAAATTCCTACAGCCTACACAAAGCCCTAAACACTGGCAAATTCCTACAGCCTACACAAAGCCCTACTAAACACTGGCAAATTCCTACAGGCTACACAAAACCCTAAACACTGGCAAAGTCCTACAGCATGCTCAAAACCCTGAGCACTGGCAAAATCCTACAGCATGCTCAAAACCCTGAGCACTGGCAAAGTCCTACAGCATGCTCAAACCCTGAGCACTGGCAAAGTCCTACAGCTTGCTCAAAACCCTGAGCACTGGCAAAGTCATACAGCCTACACAAAGCCCTAAACACTGGCAAAGTCCTACAGCATGCTCAAAACCCTGAGCACTGGCCAGGTCTTGAAATATGGAAGAGGGGAGGGAAAAAAGACCTATGAGGCACTGAGCTGACACCACCACAATGATGGAAACATTAACCCTTTGACTACTACAGCCTGTCAAGCAGCATCTTACATTGTCAACCATGCTAGCTAAGCTAAAACCTAACGCTTTGTCTGCCTCACCCTATCCAGCTTCCTGCAGGAAGCAGGTGGATAAGGTGAAGGAGTCAGAGTTAAGTTTTTGCAGCAGGTAGATAGGCTGCCGGAGTCCAAGGTTAAGGCTGGAAATAGGCTGCGGGAGTCCAAGGTTAAGGCTAAAAGCGAACAAGCCGGTTTTTAATTATGAGGGCTGGGATTGAACTCAAGGCGTCAGATCCTGAGTCCACGACTCTATCAAAAGACCTAACCAACCCACACAGAGGTAGGTTTACTAAGAAACCGTTACGTACTGCAAACACGACATAACATATGTCATAAATAATACGATGTGTAATATGTAACTTGGGATATGAAGTGCAATCTGTTATCCTGTTCGTGATGACCTCAAAGTACTAATGAAGTGCCATCTGTTATCTTGTTCGTGATGACCTCAAAGTACTAATGAAGTTCAATCTGTTATCGTGTTCGTGATGACCTCAAAGTACTGATGAAGTTCAATCTGTTATCCTGTTCGTGATGACCTCAAAGTACTAATGAAGTGCCATCTGTTATCGTGTTCGTGATGACCTCAAAGTACTGATGAAGTGCCATCTGTTATCCTGTTCGTGATGACCTCAAAGTACTAATGAAGTGCCATCTGTTATCCTGTTCGTGATGACCTCAAAGTACTAATGAAGTGCAATGTTATCCTGTTCGTGATGACCTCAAAGTATTGATGAAGTGCCATCTGTTATCCTGTTCGTGATGACCTCAAAGTACTGATGAAGTGCCATCTGTTATCCTGTTCGTGATGACCTCAAAGTACTGATGAAGTGCAATGTTATCCTGTTCGTGATGACCTCAAAGTATTGATGAAGTGCCATCTGTTATCCTGTTCATGACCTCAAAGTACTGATGAAGTGCCATCTGTTATCCTGTTCGTGATGACCTCAAAGTATTGATGAAGTGCCATCTGTTATCCTGTTCGTGATGACCTCAAAGTATTGATGAAGTGCCATCTGTTATCCTGTTCATGACCTCAAAGTATTGATGAAGTGCCATCTGTTATCTTGTTCGTGATGACCTCAAAGTACTGATGAAGTGCCATCTGTTATCTTGTTCGTGATGACCTCAAAGTATTGATGAAGTGCCATCTGTTATCTTGTTCGTGATGACCTCAAAGTACTGATGAAGTGCCATCTGTTATCTTGTTCGTGATGACCTCAAAGTACTGATGAAGTGCAATCTGTTATCCTGTTCGTGATGACCTCAAAGTACTAATGAAGTGCCATCTGTTATCCTGTTCGTGATGACCTCAAAGTACTGATGAAGTGCCATCTGTTATCCTGTTCGTGATGACCTCAAAGTACTGATGAAGTGCCATCTGTTATCTTGTTCGTGATGACCTCAAAGTATTGATGAAGTGCCATCTGTTATCCTGTTCGTGATGACCTCAAAGTATTGATGAAGTGCCATCTGTTATCCTGTTCGTGATGACCTCAAAGTATTGATGAAGTGCCATCTGTTATCCTGTTCGTGATGACCTCAAAGTACTGATGAAGTGCCATCTGTTATCCTGTTCGTGATGACCTCAAAGTATTGATGAAGTGCCATCTGTTATCCTGTTCGTGATGACCTCAAAGTACTGATGAAGTGCCATCTGTTATCCTGTTCGTGATGACCTCAAAGTATTGATGAAGTGCCATCTGTTATCCTGTTCGTGATGACCTCAAAGTACTGATGAAGTGCCATCTGTTATCCTGTTCGTGATGACCTCAAAGTGCTGATTTCCTGACCCTACCGGGAATCCCCTACGAGACAGCGGGAGGGAGGACGAAAGGGAGGGAATGAGAGATGATAGTGTGTGTGTGTGTCTGTGTGTGTGTGTGTATATATATGAGAGAGAGAGAGGGAGACAGAGAGAGAGAGAGAGAGAGAAAGCAAAAGACAGAGGAAGGGGAGAGAGAAAGAGAGAGGAAGAGGAGAAAGAAAGAGAGAGAGAGAGAGAGAGAGAGAAAAGCAAGAGAAAGAGGAAGAGGAGAGAGAGAGGGAGAGAGAGAGAGAGAAAGCAAGAGACAGAGGAAGAGGAGAGAGAGAGGGAGAGAGAGAGAGAGAGAAAGCAAGAGACAGAGGAAGGAGAGGGAGAGAGAGAGAGACAGTGACGGACAGAAATTGAGAGAGAGAAGTAGAGAGAGAGAGAGAGAAAGAGAGAGACGGAGAGAAAGATGTGTGTGTGCGAGAGAGAGAGAGAGAGAGAGGGAGAGAGAGAGAGAGAGAGAGTAAGGGAGAGACAGGAACGGACAGAAAGATGAGAGAGAGACAGGGGAGAGAGAGAGAGAAAGAGAGGCAGAGGGAGGAAGAGAAAGATGAGAGAGAGAGGGGAGGGAGGGAGGGGAACGAGAGAGACAGAGAGAGAGAGACAGACAGAGAGCGATAGAGAGACAAGAAAAAGATGTTGTGGGAGGGTGGAAGAGAATGAAGCGGATGGAGGAAAGGAGAAACAGACATGAAAGTGGATACGCACAATTAGAAGGTTAATACAGACAATTCACATACACAGAGATCAAGCCACGGACAGACAGACATTGGTAACCAAACAAGGAACAAGTGTAGAGATGGGGACATAATGCAGACAGCATGACAGTCACACCAACACGGTCAAAAACACAACACAGACAGCATGACAGTCACACCAACACGGTCAAAAACACAACACAGACAGCATGACAGTCACACCAACACGGTCAAAAACACAACGCAGACAGCATGACAGTCACACCAACACGGTCAAAAACACCACACAGACAGCATGACAGTCACACCAACACGGTCAAAAACACAACACAGACAGCATGACAGTCACACCAACACGGTCAAAAACACAACACAGACAGCATGACAGTCACACCAACACGGTCAAAAACACAACAGACAGCATGACAGTCACACCAACACGGTCAAAAACACAACACAGACAGCATGACAGTCACACCAACACGGTGAAAAACACCACACAGACAGCATGACAGTCACACCAACACGGTCAAAAACACAACAGACAGCATGACAGTCACACCAACACGGTCAAAAACACAACAGACAGCATGACAGTCACACCAACACGGTCAAAAACACAACACAGACAGCATGACAGTCACACCAACACGGTCAAAAACACAACACAGACAGCATGACAGTCACACCAACACGGTCAAAAACACAACAGACAGCATGACAGTCACACCAACACGGTCAAAAGCACAACACAGACAGCATGACAGTCACACCAACACGGTCAAAAACACAACAGACAGCATGACAGTCACACCAACACGGTCAAAAACACAACACAGACAGCATGACAGTCACACCAACACGGTCAAAAACACAACACAGACAGCATGACAGTCACACCAACACGGTCAAAAACACAACAGACAGCATGACAGTCACACCAACACGGTCAAAAACACAACACAGACAGCATGACAGTCACACCAACACGGTCAAAAACACAACACAGACAGCATGACAGTCACACCAACACGGTCAAAAACACAACACAGACAGCATAGCATGACAGTCACACCAACACGGTCAAAAACACAACGCAGTAAACACTTCGGACACATCGCTACGTCACTGTCCTTGCAAAACCCCAACGCCTCACGCCAACACACGTTACTACATAACTGTCCCTGACAACCACAACACTAAGCCCCCTTTGTGATCACCGCCATGGGTGTGTGGCACTAATAGTAAAGCTATGGCGTTGCTTTAACACCTTGACCCCTGCACCCTGTCCACTAACATCCTGCATTGTCAACCATGCTAGAAAAGCAAAAACTTAACCCTTTGACTCCCTCACCCTCTCCGCCAGCATCTTGCATTGTCAACCATGCTCATCATCATCATGTGCCCTGCCGGATGGCGTTGGTGATCATAGCCCTCCATATGTATCTATCCGTTGTTGCCACAAGCACATCTTCCACCCTGTCTGTCCTCAGCCACCCTGCAAGTCCAATATTTTTTCCCCTGGGTCTACCTAGTGCTCTCTTTCCCTCCAGCTTTCCTGTTGTGACCAGGTGCTCTAATTCCCCTTTCCTCATAAAATGGCCTATAAATGTTGCCTGTCTTTTCCTAATCTTCCTTATCAATGATCTTCTTGTGTCTCCCTTCATCAAGACTATCTCGTTTGTTTTCTTTGCTGTCCATGGAACTCTCAACATTCTTCTTAGAAACCACATCTCAGCTGCCTCAGTCTTGTTCTGGCTTTGCTTGTTGACTGTTCACGCCTCATAACCGTATAACATTATCGGTTCTATAAAATATTCAAGAACTCTCTTCATGATGTTAAGTGATAGGCGTTTGTTGGTAAGAATGCTTGTCATCTTCTTGAATGCTGTTTTGGCTTGGCCGATTCTGCTGGCTAGTTCTGATGTGCATCTGCCGTCTGGTGAGATAATCGTTCCCAGATATTTAAACTTATCAACCTGTCTCAAAGTTGTGCCGTTTGGTGTTATTTTGCATGATGGGATTTCATGGTGTTTTTTTTTTACTGATCACCATGACTTATCTTCTTGCTGTTTAGCTCCAACCCCTTACCTTTGCTTTCTGTTTCTAGTATATTCACAAGGTTTTGTAGGTCCCTTTCATTTTCTGCAATTAGCAAGATGTCATCTACGTATCGACTGTTGTTTTTCATTTTTCCTCCAACCTTTAATCCAGGGTCTTCTCGGTTTCTCATGATGTTTTCGCTGTGAAGTGAAAACAGATCTAGTGACAAAACACAACACCAACACACGTTACTCCATAACTGTCCTTGACAACGGCAACACTAAGCCCCCTTTGTGATCACCGCCAAGGGTGTGTGGTACTACTAGTAAAGCTATGGCGTTGCTTTAACCCTTTGACTACCTCACCCTACCCACCACTATCCTGCATTGTCAACCATGCCAGCAAAGCAAAAACGTAACCCTTTGACTCCGTCAACTAAGATCCTGCATTGTCAGCCGCGCTAGCAAAGAAAAAATTAACCCTTTGACTCCTCACCCTATCCACCAGGATCTTGCACTGTCAACCATGCTGGCAAAGCAAAAACAACCCTTTGACTCCCTCACCCTATCCACCAGTTTTCTGCAAGGAAGTTGTTATTGTTTAAAGCCCAGCCGACTGTGTAAAGCCATATCAGGGCTATAACTGCGTCGAAAGTTACAAAACTTCAATAGGAAAACAAAAAGTACCAATGCATTCGCGCACATAATCTAAGTACATGTCCCTGGCGCTGACCACTCCGTCCAATTTATTGCACAGGGGATTTAAAAAAACACACCTGAATACAAATTTAAGCATACCTAAGGACACCAATACATATATAAAAACAGGCATAAGCTACCTACAACTGCTTCTGCATATCTCACCTCCTTAGAGCCCAAAATGCACTCAATACATGCACCCAATTATCAATCCTAAGAAAAAGTACGTAAGACTTTATCGAACACATACAGGCAAATGGACCAGCAAGGCAGAAAATGACAGGAAGAAATGACAGAAAACAAAGGAACAAGGCAGAAACGAAGAGAGTGACAGAAAAGAGGAAATTTATAGCACAGAATTTCCAGAAGGTGGGGATACTTATTCATACTGAAAGAGCCCCCCGACATCCCCACGGAGGATTCCAAGGAAGCTGGTGAACAGGGTGAGGGGATCAAAGGGTTAAAGCAACGCAGCGCCATAAGTTACTAGTACCACGCACCCTTGGCGGTGATCACAGGCAGGAAACTGGTGGATAAGGTGAGGGAATCAAAGGGTTAAGTTTTCTCAGTTGATGGATAGGGTGCGGGAGTCAAAGGGTTAACGCAAAATCCCTTTTTATGTGCTCTATCATTCATAAGCCGCTGGACGAAGTACAAGGACGCCACGGGTTTGGGTCGGTTTTCCGTTTTCACTGGATGTTAGTATATGACGTCAATGTGAAGACTTATGGTTGTATGTCACACACAAACAGAGAGAGAGAGAGAGAGAGAGGAGAGAGAGAGAGGAGAGAGAGGAGAGAGAGAGAGAGAGAAAGAGACAGAGAGACAGACAGACAGACAGACAGACAGACACAGACAAATATTTAGAGTATGTGTGTGTGTGTGTGTGTGTGTGTGTGTGTGTGTTGTGTGTGTGTGTGTTGTGTGTGTGTGTGTGTGTGTGTGTGAGTAGAAACAGAGTGAGTGAGTAAGAGTGTGTGTGTGTGTGTGTGTGTCAGCGTGTGAGTGTGTGTGTGCTGTTGTGTGTGTGTGCACGCGGCGCGCGTGTGTGTGCATGTGCATTTGTGTGTGTGTGTAGCGGGTGCGGCGCGCGCGCGCGCGCGTGTGTGTGTGTGGTAGTGTGTAGTGTGTGTGCGTATGGAGAGTGCGTGTGTGTTGTCTGCGCACGCTGCGTGTGTGTGTGGTGTGTGTGTGAGTGAGTGGTGTGTGTGTGCATGTGCATGTGCGCGTGTTTGCGCGCGTGCGTGGCCTTCTATATGCCTCTGTGTGGTAATGCGTATGCTTTCATTCGACGTGTATCAGTGTGTTACAGCATGCGCGCGATGTTTTCCTTTTCTTTCTTTCTTTGAGTGTGCGTGAGTGCGTGGTGTGCGTGTGTATATACATACACACACACACACACACACACACTACATATATTATTATATATATATATTACATATATATACACTTCAAATTTACAAGACAAACAACAAAGGCATTGAGTATTTTCTCCTATATTTCGGCCCTTGACCTTCCTCAGGGTAAAATGACAATAAAATCCATATGTGTGTGTGTGTGTGTGTGTGTGTGTGTGTGTGTGTGTGTGTGTATGTGTGTGTGTGTGTGTGTGTTGTGCGCGCGCGCGCGCGCGCACGTGTGTAACATCATGTTTATATGATCGTTTTCTGTAAAGTGCAGAACACTTTTAAAAAGGACGTCTACCAAAGACAAAATGAAGCAGAGAGAAAATTTTGTCAGAGAAGAAGACGGATTACCGAGTGTATAAGAATGTGGGGGGGGGGGGGGGGGGGGGGGGGACCTCAGCGATCATGTCTTTGACAGGCAGAGCTAAAGGTACAGATCAAGTAAAACCCTTCCGTAAACAGCCGATAAGTCTCTACCCACTTCTTTTGTCTATGTACACATAAAGCGGTGCAGACAGACACGCAGACGCCACACACGGAATCAATCTGTTTTTTTCAATCTCCCTTTTTTTTTTTTTTTTTGAAAGGAAAACTTTTTTCTTTAAAGGAGATTGATTGACACAGACTGGAGACAAGCGTGTGCCTGTCTGTGTGTCCGTGACAATAATGTGTTAACGAGGTTTTCTGTGCTCTTTCTGCCTGAATCTTTACCAGCTTCGGGTTGAAGACTTGCATCCGTTGCGGAATCGCCAACGCAAAACACTAGAAGTTATGGCGCCAAGGTCAAGGTCAACTGCAAAAAGTGATTAAACTCACTCACTTTTGAGAAAGATGTGTGAACAAGAACTGCTGACAATGTTTCAATTCTGTTCTTCAAGTTTTGCAAGTTCTGTCTCAGAGAGAACTTTTGAGAACAACAAAATCTGGATTTTCTGTCGTCATTTTTTTTCATGAAAAAGGATTTCTTTGTTGTTAATGTTTAAAGCTCAGTCGACTTCCCAGAGCAACATCGGGGCCATAACCATTTCAAGAAGAATGCCCTGGATTAAACATTGGAAGAAAAATGACAACATTCATTACGCAGATGACACCGAACTTATTACAGAAAATGAAAGGAACCTACAAACCTTGTGAACATGTAGATAATGGAAATAGCAAAAATAAAGGGTTGGAGCTAAATAGCTAGAAGACTGAAGTCATGGTAATCAGTTAAAAAAATAAAAGAAATCCCCTCATGCAAAATAACAGCAAACAACACAACCTTGAGACAGGTTAATAAGTTTAAATATCTGGGAACGATCATCTCACCAGACGGCAGATGCACATCAAGCCAAGCCAAAACAGCATTCAAGAAGATGAAAAGCATTCTTACCAACAAATGCCTATCAATTAACATCAGGAAGAGTTCTTGAATGTTTTATAGAACCGATAATGTTATACCGTTGTGATGCATCGGCAGTCAACAAGCAAACCCAGAACAAGATCGAGGCAGCCGAGATGTGGTTTCTAAGAAGAATGTTGAGAGTTCCATGGACAGCAAAGAAAACAAACGTGACAGTCTTAATGGAGGCAGACATAAATAGATCATTGATAAGTAAGATTAAGAAAAGACAGGCAACATTTTTTGGCCATTTTATGAGGAAAGGGGAATTAGAGCACCTGGTCACAACAGGAAAGCTGGAGGGAAAGAGAGCACCAGATAGGCCCAGGGAGAAAATATTGGACGGACTTGCAGGGTGGCTGAGGACAGAGAGGGTGGAAGATGTGCTCGCGGCAACAAGGGATAGATACATATGGAGGGCTATGATCGCCAACGCTATGCGGCAGGGCACATAATGATGACCTATTTCAAAACATACACAACAAACGATGGGAAAGAAATATTAAGAACACGTATCAATGCATTCATGCACAAAAGCCCAGCCGACTGCGTAAACCCATATCAGGGCCATCACCATTTTAAGAGTACACAATATTTCGCTGGAAAAAAAAAAAAACGCCTGGAAAATAATTGTATGTCCCTGGCGTTGACCACTCCATCCAATTCATTATGCAGGGCTTCAAGAAAAAAACAAACAAAAAAAACGAATACAAATTCAAACATTGATTAAGGACACTGAAACATAGATAAGAACTGGTCTATATTACGTAAGAAAGTGAAAGAGACCTACAAAACCTTCTGAATATACAGTTATACTAGAAAGAGAAAGCAAAGGTAAGGGGCTGGAACTAAATAGCAGGAAGACTAAAGTCATGGTGAACAGTAAAAAACATGAAATCCCCTCATGCAAAACAACAGCAAATGGCACAACCTTGACGCAGGTTAATAAGTTCAAATACCTGAGAACGGTCATTTCATCAGATGGCAGATGCACATCGGAAATAGCTGGCAGAATCGGCCAAGCTAAAACAGCATTCAAGAAGATGACAAGCATTTTTACCAACAAATGCCTATCAATTAACATCAGGAAGAGAGTTCTTGAATGTTATATAGAACCAATACTGTTGTACGGATGCGAGGCGTGGACAATCAACAAACAAAGCCAGAACAAGGTCGAGGCAGCCGAGATGTGGTTTCTCAGAAGAATGTTGAGGGTTCCATGGACAGCAAAGAAAACAAACGAGACAGTCTTGATGGAGGCAGACACAAGTAGATCACTCATAAGGAAGATTAGGAAAAGACAGGCAACATTTATAGGCCATTTTATGAGGAAAGGGGAATTAGAGCACCTGGTCACAACAGGAAAGCTGGAGGGAAAGAGAGCACCAGGTAGACCCAGGGAGAAAAGGCTGGACGGACTTGCAGAATGGCTGGGGACGGGGAGGGTGGGGGAGATGCTAGGGGCAACGAGAGATAGAGGCAGATGGAAGTCCATGATCGCCAACGCCATGCGGCAGGGCGCCTGATGATGATGATGATGATGATGATGATGATGATGATGATGATATTACGTAAACTGTGCTTCTGCACATCACATTTCCTTACAGGACAAAAATGCAGACAATACATGTAGGCTACACACACCCAGTTATCAATCCAACAAGAATGAATGTAAGACTTTATAGAACAAATACAGGTGAATGCACCAGCAAAGAAGAAAATGACAGAAGAGATGACAGAAAGCAAAGGAGCAAGGCAGAAACAAGTTAGTGACGGAAAAGAAGAAATGAAAACATAGGATTTCCAGAAGGTGTGGAATACCATTTATAGTGAAAGAGTCCTGGACCTTCCAAATGAGGAAGAATTCTCTTAGCATGGCTTATCTATCTTGTTTTTGCGGTGGTAGTTGTTTAAATCCTTGTTTCAAAAGGGAGATTAATACTGACACATGGACGTGACCCCATGCCTCTTTGTGCGTGTGCGTGCGTATGTGTGTGCGCGCGTGCGTGTGCGTGCGTGTGTGTGCGTGTGTGCGTGCGTGCGTGCGCGCGTGTGTGTACGTGCGTGCGTGCGTGCGTGTGTTTCAATTTCATTTAATGTCTATCCACATGATGTGATATTAGACGATGATGGAAAGAGGAGAGGGAAAAGGTGAGAGGAATAAGAACTATAGCGTACATGAAATCAGGAAAATTATCAAAGTATAACTGACATCAAAACAAGAACTTGAAAATAAAACTAAATTAACATTACTGTCTTATACATATAATAACACTTCTAGTGTAACTGGATTTCTCATAAACAATAACGTTTGTCAATGAACAGATATTTCTGACAAAACCCGTGACAGTGCAATGAACTCTAACAATGTACCGATGGAACTTTTCAATAATGAAGTGAAAAAATCAAACGCCAGTTGTGGAATATCAGTAACTGAAGATACAAAAGAAGGTAACATATTGGTTAAACAGGCCCTTAACTTGTCACGAGTACATATATGATCCATTGATATATCCTTACCACACAAACAAGAAATGTTTTTTACATACTTTGTCCTAAAGCAATTTAATTTAAATCTAGTACAAAAAAATGATGTTACTTGCCTTCTTAGGCAAACAATCTCTTGTCTACTAATGAAATAGTGCATTTTCTTTATTTCATCATTAAGTCCCAGACAAGCTGCTTTCTTTTCTTCAAACTGAAAACGTTGTCTGAGCTTTTTCTCCCATACTGTGATATTCTTGCAATGAAAAAGGTATGTTTAATTGCAAGGAATCTGTTGATCCTTTCGTTCCTGTTTTTGCCAAAATGTCAACCCTTTCATTATAATAAAATCCACAGTGAGATGGAATCCAAACAAATGTTATCCCTGATCCTCTCATTGCTAGTAGGTGTTGTTATTTATATCAATGATCATTTCAGATCTAACTTTTGAATGGAGAGTTCTTATAGCTTGAAGAACTGACTTAGAATTAACACAAAAGAGGATATGTGCAGCATTATTTTGTAGATTTGATAAGAAATCTAGGGCCATTAGTATAGCTGATAGTTCTGCAGTAAAGATAGATTTATGTTTCCCGAGATGACACGACTTCTCTATTCCAATGTCAGGTATAACAAAAGCAGCACCCACACTATTATCTAGAACTGATCCATCTGTGAAAACTGGCATAGATTTAGACTAATATTCTTGCAAACGGATTCTGACATGTGACGATGATGGATTTACATTATCATTTTTAGTTAAATCTGTATGGTTGATATCATGTTTAGTTAAATCTGTATGGTTGATATCATTTCTAGTTAAATCTGTATGGCTGATATCATTTCTAGTTAAATCTGTATGGCTGATATCATGTTTAGTTAAATCTGTATGGTTGATATCATGTTTAGTTAAATCTGTATGGCTGATATCATTTCTAGTTAAATCTGTATGGCTGATATCATTTCTAGTTAAATCTGTATGGCTGATATCATTTCTAGTTAAATCTGTATGGCTGATATCATTTCTAGTTAAATCTGTATGGTTGATATCATTTTTGGTTAAATCTGTATGGCTGATATCATGTTTAGTTAAATCTGTATGGTTGATATCATTTTTGGTTAAATCTGTATGGTTGATATCATGTTTAGTTAAATCTGTATGGCTGATATCATTTCTAGTTAAATCTGTATGGTTGATATCATTTTTGGTTAAATCTGTATGGTTGATATCATGTTTAGTTAAATCTGTATGGCTGATATCATTTTTGGTTAAATCTGTATGGTTGATATCATTTCTAGTTAAATCTGTATGGCTGATATCATTTCTAGTTAAATCTGTATGGTTGATATCATTTTTGGTTAAATCTGTATGGCTGATATCATTTCTAGTTAAATCTGTATGGTTCATATCATTTTTGGTTAAATCTGTATGGTTGATATCATTTTTGGTTAAATCTGTATGGTTGATATCATTTCTAGTTAAATCTGTATGGTTGATATCATTTTTGGTTAAATCTGTATGGTTGATATCATTTCTAGTTAAATCTGTATGGCTGATATCATTTTTGGTTAAATCTGTATGGTTGATATCATTTTTGGTTAAATCTGTATGGCTGATATCATTTTTGGTTAAATCTGTATGGTTGATATCATTTCTAGTTAAATCTGTATGGCTGATATCATTTCTAGTTAAATCTGTATGGTTGATATCATTTTTGGTTAAATCTGTATGGTTGATATCATTTTTGGTTAAATCTGTATGGCTGATATCATTTTTGGTTAAATCTGTATGGTTGATATCATTTCTAGTTAAATCTGTATGGCTGATATCATTTCTAGTTAAATCTGTATGGTTGATATCATTTCTAGTTAAATCTGTATGGTTGATATCATTTCTAGTTAAATCTGTATGGTTGATATCATTTTTGGTTAAATCTGTATGGCTGATATCATTTCTAGTTAAATCTGTATGGTTGATATCATTTTTGGTTAAATCTGTATGGTTGATATCATTTTTGGTTAAATCTGTATGGCTGATATCATTTTTGGTTAAATCTGTATGGTTGATATCATTTTTGGTTAAATCTGTATGGTTGATATCATTTTTGGTTAAATCTGTATGGTTGATATCATTTCTAGTTAAATCTGTATGGTTGATATCATTTCTGGTTAAATCTGTATGGCTGATATCATTTCTAGTTAAATCTGTATGGTTGATATCATTTCTAGTTAAATCTGTATGGTTGATATCATTTTTGGTTAAATCTGTATGGCTGATATCATTTCTAGTTAAATCTGTATGGTTGATATCATTTTTGGTTAAATCTGTATGGCTGATATCATTTCTAGTTAAATCTGTATGGCTTGATATCATTTCTAGTTAAATCTGTATGGTTGATATCATTTCTAGTTAAATCTGTATGGCTGATATCATTTCTGTTAAATCTGTATGGTTGATATCATTTCTAGTTAAATCTGTATGGTGTATTTGTAAGTTTTGACATTTTTGGTTAAATCTGTATGGTTGATATCATTTCTAGTTAAATCTGTATGGCTGATATCATTTCTAGTTAAATCTGTATGGTTGATATCATTTCTAGTTAAATCTGTATGGCTGATATCATTTTGGTTAAATCTGTATGGTTGATATCATTTCTAGTTAAATCTGTATGGTTGATATCATTTCTAGTTAAATCTGTATGGTTGATATCATTTCTAGTTAAATCTGTATGGTTGATATCATTTCTAGTTAAATCTGTATGGCTGATATCATTTCTAGTTAAATCTGTATGGTTGATATCATTTCTAGTTAAATCTGTATGGTTGATATCATTTTGTTAAATCTTAGGTTGATATCATTCTAGTTAAATCTGATGTTGATATCATTTCTAGTTAAATCTGTATGGTTGATATCATTTCTAGTTAAATCTGTATGGTTGATATCATTTCTAGTTAAATCTGTATGGTTGATATCATTTCTAGTTAAATCTGTATGGTTGATATCATTTCTAGTTAAATCTGTATGGCTGATATCATTTCTAGTTAAATCTGTATGGCTGATATCATTTCTAGTTTCTGTAGGTATATCATGTAATCTGTTGGCTGATATCATTTTTGGTTAAATCTGTATGGTTGATATCATTTCTAGTTAAATCTGTATGGTTGATATCATTTTTGGTTAAATCTGTATGGTTGATATCATTTTTGGTTAAATCTGTATGGTTGATATCATTTCTAGTTAAATCTGTATGGTTGATATCATTTCTAGTTAAATCTGTATGGCTGATATCATTTCTAGTTAAATCTGTATGGTTGATATCATTTCTAGTTAAATCTGTATGGCTGATATCATTTTTGGTTAAATCTGTATGGTTGATATCATTTTTGGTTAAATCTGTATGGCTGATATCATTTCTAGTTAAATCTGTATGGTTGATATCATTTCTAGTTAAATCTGTATGGTTGATATCATTTCTAGTTAAATCTGTATGGCTGATATCATTTCTAGTTAAATCTGTATGGTTGATATCATTTCTAGTTAAATCTGTATGGTTGATATCATTTTTGGTTAAATCTGTATGGTTGATATCATTTTGGTTAAATCTGTATGGCTGATATCATTTCTAGTTAAATCTGTATGGTTGATATCATTTTTGGTTAAATCTGTATGGTTGATATCATTTTTGGTTAAATCTGTATGGCTGATATCATTTCTAGTTAAATCTGTATGGTTGATATCATTTTTGGTTAAATCTGTATGGTTGATATCATTTCTAGTTAAATCTGTATGGCTGATATCATTTCTAGTTAAATCTGTATGGCTGATATCATTTCTAGTTAAATCTGTATGGTTGATATCATTTCTAGTTAAATCTGTATGGCTGATATCATTTTTGGTTAAATCTGTATGGTTGATATCATTTTTGGTTAAATCTGTATGGTTGATATCATTTTTGGTTAAATCTGTATGGTTGATATCATTTTTGGTTAAATCTGTATGGCTGATATCATTTTTGGTTAAATCTGTATGGCTGATATCATTTTTGGTTAAATCTGTATGGTTGATATCATTTTTGGTTAAATCTGTATGGTTGATATCATTTTTGGTTAAATCTGTATGGCTGATATCATTTTTGGTTAAATCTGTATGGCTGATATCATTTTTAGTTAAATCTGTATGGCTGATATCATTTTTGGTTAAATCTGTATGGTTGATATCATTTCTAGTTAAATCTGTATGGTTGATATCATTTTTGGTTAAATCTGTATGGTTGATATCATTTTTGGTTAAATCTGTATGGCTGATATCATTTCTAGTTAAATCTGTATGGCTGATATCATTTTTGGTTAAATCTGTATGGTTGATATCATTTTTAGTTAAATCTGTATGGCTGATATCATTTTTGGTTAAATCTGTATGGCTGATATCAATTTTGGTTAAATCTGTACGGTTGATATCAATTTTGGTTAAATCTGTACGGTTGATATCAAATTTGGCTCTTTGTAGATTCCATGATGGAATAGTAGGCACAGCTGGTCGTTTTACAATTTAACTATTTTGATGCTGAGCAGCATTTTGTAATAAGGGTGAAGTGTATGTTCTCAGAGTGGTGTAAGCGGAAACATTTCTGGCCCTTTTTTGAAAATCAAGATCTGCTTTAAGATTCAATTCTGAATCAAAATTATTTCTTATGTCCAAGCTCCTTAAAACAAATTTTGTGCATGCAAGATTTCTGTATTCATTTAGTAGTAAAACTCCAGCTGCACTGTATGTTTTTATACCTGAGGCATGAAAAGGTAAACCGAGAGCAATCTTGTATGCTCTGCAATCTATACTTTGTAGCTTTTTCAATAAATATTTTGGAGCACTAAAGAACACTTCCTGTCCGTACGTTAATTTTGATCTCATAAGCAATGTTGAGAGATGTACAAGTGATAACATATCTTGTCCCAATGTTTGCTTACTTATAGTTTTTGAGAAGTTTAATATTTTCCTTGCTTTTGTTAAAATGTTTTCAATATGATAATTCCACGTCAGCTTGTTGTTAAATGTACTCCAAGAAATTACACTACCTGTTTATACTCAATGGTTGTACCATCTATAGTAAAGATGGGCGTTTTGATGGATTTGAACCATTTTTTTCAATAGACAGCTGTAACCATTTTCAATCATATAACTAGAAACTATATCAAAATACTGCACAAGATGAGGGCGATGACAGATCCCTGTGGGATACCCATCTGTAATTGCCTTGTAGTGGAATATGCATTTCCTGTTTTTCTTCGAATTTGTATATTTTCCAGAAAATCATTGATAAAATCGTATATATGACCTGAAAGACCGATGCTCTGAAGTTTGGAAAGCAATTTGGAGTGCCATACGTGATCATAAGTTTTAGATACATCAAAAAATGTAGCCAGTAAGGACTTACGTCTGGCAAATTGATGTATTATCTGAAGGTAATTTTCACTAGATGCTCAGTTGTGGATCTGATTTTTTTTCTAAATCCAGCTTGGTTGAGAGGAATAATATCATTCTTGTCGCAAAAGTGAACAAGTGTGTGTGTGTGCGTGCGTGTGTGTGTGTGGAAAGGTCTGAAAAGTCCACAAGTTAGAACGTGTAAATATATTTAAGGCTATGTCTGTATTTGTGTTTCACACACACACACACACACACACACACACACACACACACACACACACACACACACACACACTTTCTGTTTCACACACACACACACACTCACACACATATACAACAGAGAGAGAGAGAGAGACAGACAGACAGACAGAGAGAGATAGACAGACAGACAGACAGAGATAGACAGACAGACAGAGATAGACAGACAGACAGACAGACAGACAGAGATGTAGGGGTTAAAGTACAAGGTGGAATAAATCGTTAAATGGAGAAACATTTTATAAACCACTCAGTCACACACACACATGATCGTCCGACCTCGCATACACTATAACACGCCAATCAAAACGAGGGAAGAGAGAGGGGGATTGAGAAATATGAGACAGAAGGAGAGGGGGGAGGCGGGGGGAGCGAGACTTAAGACTGCAGACGGTTTACTTGCACACAGGTCATTGCCCTTCATTGTTATTGTTATTGTTGTTGCTTACAGCCCAGCCGACTGTGCACAGCCATACTACAGCCATAAACATCTCAAAAAGTACACCCTACCTCAGTAGAGAGAGAGAGGAGAGAGAGAGAGAGAGAGAGAGAGAGAGAGAGAGAGAGAGAGAGAGAGAGAGAGAGAGACAGAGAGAGAGAGAGAGAGAGACCTGGAAAAGAAAAAGAAAAACATATCAATGCATTCGCGATTATTACCAAAGGATATGTCCCTGGCGCTGACCTCTCTGATTTACCACTAAGGGATTAAAAACAAAATCATACTCCAGTTCAAATGTAAACGTAATTGAGAACACTTAAAACGGGTTTAAAGTACTTAAGGAGAGCACCAGGTAGACCCAGGGAGAGAATGCTGGACGGACTTGCAGAGTGGCTGGGTTGAGGAGGGTATGGGAGATGCTGGGGGCAACGAGATATAGAGATGGTTGGAAGTCCATGGTCGCCAACACCATGCGGCAGGGCACCTGATGATGATGATGATGATGATGATGGTGATGATGATGATGAAGGTTGTTTCTGCACGTCACATTTCTACAGTCAAAAATCATGCACGTAATACATGCACCCGATTGTCGATCTAAAGAAAAAATATGTAAGGCTTTACAGAACATATACAAGTGAATGGACCAGCAAGGCAGAAAATGATAGGAAGAAATGACAGAAAGCAAAGGAGCAAGACAGAAACAAAGACCATGACGGAAAAGAAATTTCTAACACAAAATTTCCAGAAGATGAAGATACTGTTTGTACCAGACAGCCCCCAGCATCTCCACGAGAGGGCCATACTTCTTTCATTCATAAATAACAATGAAAATAACACACACACACACACACACACACACACACACACACACACACACACACACACACACACACACACACACACACAGAGTCTACTACAGAAATTTTTTATTATACATGGATGTTTAAAATGATTAAAAACGTTTTCATTGTTCTAACCATACATTTTCTGGACTGCGCTCATCTCATGCTCATTTTGATTGTATCCCATCATGTTTAAGTACTGTTTATAGTTTTCCAAACCCATCAATCAAAAAATATATTTCATGATTTCATTTAAATATTCAAGGTTATTTGTGATTCATGTGTATTGTGTTTTACATTCACATACATATACACACAAACTTGCTCGCGTGCGCGTGCAGATAGGAGACAGGGGGGGGGGGGGGAGAGAAAGTGAGAGTGAGGGAAAGAGTGAGAAAGAGAGAGAGAGAGCGAGAGAGACGGAGACAGAGAGAGAGCGAGAGAGACGGAGACAGAGAGAGAGAGCGGGAGAGACGGAGACAGAGAGAGCAAGAGAGACGGAGACAGAGAGAGAGCGAAAGAGAGAGAGAGACAGAGAGAGAAACAAAGAGAGACATAGAGAGAGACAGAGAGAAAGAGAGACAGACAGATAGCCAGAGAGAGATAGAGACAGACAGAGAGAAAGACAGAGAGACCGAGAGAGACAGGGAAAGACAGAAAGAGAGAGAGAGAAGATAGAGAGGGAAACAGACAGAGACAGACAGACAGACATACAGATAGACAGACACAGACAGACAGAGAGAGCCAAAGCACAAACCGGAATAAATCATTAAATGGAGAAACATTTTATAAAACCAGTCAATCAAAACACACGATAGTCCGACCTCGTATACACTGCAACACGCCTCAAAAATGAACAAAGAGACAGGGGTGGGGGAAGAAAGAGAAGGGGGAAACGGATAAAGAAGGGGGAGGGGGATGGGGTGGAGCGAGACTCCAGAATGTTTAGTAATATACAGGTCACTGCCCTCACGAAAGGCCAGGGGTACAAACAGTGTTAATGTTCGAAGCCCATGGACTGATCGGAGCCACATCAAGGTTAGAACCATCTAAAACAAAACATCTAAGACATCAACGGTTTAGGAACGTATTAACTGGAAAAATAAAAACTATGCACTCATGTCATTGCATTCAAGCAAAAGAGTAAGGATATGCCTCCGGAATTGGCCATTCCGCCGCGCTGGTCACCAGAGGTTTTAAAAGAAAAATAAACTTGAACACAGTGCATAGACATTTAAAAAAAACCTCCGTACAAATGCATAAACAATTAAGTAAACAGACAAACACTGGCCTATATTATTCAAAATTGGCACTAACACTTTACATTTCCCTAGAGTTAAAAAAGCAATAAATATGTGTACCCAATTATTATTTATCCTCGTAGAAAGTATGGAAGACTTTATGAAAAACATACGGTTGAATGAAGAGCAAAGCACAAACAAGAAAGGAAAGCTTTTTCTTTCTTTTATTGTTGTTTAAAGCCCAGCCGACTGCGCAGAGCTTTATCAGGGCTAGAACCGCTTCAAAACAACACTTCAACAGGAAAAAAGAAAAAAAGAAAAGAAAATTAAGTACACATATCAATGCATTCACGCACATAATCTAAGGACATGCCCCGGCGTAGGACCATTCCGTCCGATTTATCATACAGGGGAGATTTAAAAAACACCTGAATACAAATATAAGCATACATAAGGACACCAAAACATATATAAAAACAGGCCTAAATTACGTGAAATTGCTTCCGCATATCTCAACACCTTAGAGCAAAAAATGCACTTAGTACATCCGAAGAAAAAGTACGTAAGACTTTATGGAACAAATACAGGTGAATGGACCATTAAGGCAGAAAATAAGTAGAAATGACAGAAAGCAAGGCAACAAGGCAGAAACAAAGAGAGTGACAGAAAAGAGGAAATTTCTAGCACAGAATTTCCAGAAGATGGGGATACTATTTTCATACTGAAAGGAAAACTGACAGAGAGTAAAGAAACAAGACAGACAAAGATTGACAAAAAAATGTTCTAGCACTTAATTTCCAAAAGGTGGAAATATTATTTATACTGAAAGAACACCCGCCATCTCCACGGGGACAGGGGTAATGATACAAATACATACTCAGCATGATCATTTGATATCATGACAATCACAGCATCAATATAAACACAATTCTATTTTTCGTGATGAATCAACAGATCACATTTAAATGTCTTGTTCAAATAAAATACACCAATTCTAATTGTGATTTCATCTTCACGTGCTGTAAGGAAACTAAGTCGTATTCATCTGGGAATTTATAAAACTGTAACTGTAAACAATGTGCTCTTAAAGTACTAACAACAGGCACGAAGAGAGAGAAGGGAGAAAGCAGAGAGAAGAGAGAGACAGGCAGACGCACAAGACAGAGAGAGATAGACAGACAGAGACATTTAGCGAGAAAGAAAGAGAGAGAGAGAGAGAGGGAGAGAGAGAGACAGAGACATAGCAAAAGAGAGAAAGAGAGAGAGTGTGTGTGTGTGTGTGTGTGGAGAGAGAGGCAGACATAGCAAGAGAGTGAGAGAGAGAGAGAGTGTGTGTGTCTGTATGTGAGAGAGAGAGAGAGATGCAGACATAACGAGAGAAAGAGAGAGAGAGTGTGTGTGTGTATGTGTGTGTGAGAGAGAGGCAGAGACATTTGATTCTCTTAGAGGTGTGTGTGTGTGTTGTGTGTGTGTGTGATAGAGAGAGACAGAGACATGGCGAGAGAGAGAGAGACAAACAGTGTGTGTGTGTGAGAGAGAGAGAGAGAGAGAGAGAGAGAGAGTTGTGTGTGTGTGTGTGTGTGTGTGTGTGTGTGTGTGTTTGAGCGCGAGACAGAACGAAAGAAAGAGAGGATCAATATGTACTACACGTCATTATTGAAGGGCCAGGAACGTTTTTGAGTCAATTTTTGAAAGGAGAAATAACCTATTTTCTCTTACTCTTTTCTCCAATTCGTTGCCGTAACTGAATGGATAAGAGCTCAGACAACATTGCAGTTTCCTTTTGGCACGTGTTTGGGGATTTGCCGATTTGCAATGGGCGGCCCAAGGAAGACAATTTCCACACGAAATTGTCGAATCTTCAGCAGGGTCTCTCTGACGACGCAGGCAAGGTAGCGACAAAATTCGCTTTGCACGTGCAAGGCAAGCCCTTTTTGAACACTACTCCAGCCAAAGTTGCCCGCAGACGAGGATAAAAAGGACCCGTTCTTGGTTCGTTTTAACCATGCTTGCAAGACGACGGATGACGGATGAGCAGCGGGGGAGAGCCCTCGCTCTGCTTGATGAAGGCCTAGCGCAGCGGGAAGTTGCTAGACGACTTGAAGTGTCGCATTCCACAATCCAGAGACTGCTGGAGCGCTTCAATGAGACTGGAGCAGTCCAGGAAAGGCGTCACACGGGTCGACCCAGAGTAACGACAAGACAGCAAGACCGCTACCTTGCCCTCTCCGTCCTGAGGGAAAGGGCATCCACTGCGGTGACCTTGAGGGGTCAGCTGAGGGACGCAACAGGTGCTAACATCAGCTGCAGCACGGTGAGAAGACGGCTACATGAGGCAAACTTGAGGTCACGGAGACCGGCCGTCCGACCCGTGCTGTCACCGGTCAACAGAGTGCGCCGCATGACCTGGGCCAGGGAGCACGTGACCTGGACAAGGCAACAGTGGGCCCGGGTCTTGTTTTCGGATGAGTCCAGGTTCACCCTGACCTTTAACGATGGCCGGGCTCGGGTGTGGCGACGTCAAGGGGAGAGGTTCGCTGACGCCACTGTCCAAGAGCATAACCGGTACGGCGGCGGGTCGGTGATGGTGTGGGGTGGCATAAGCCGTGGTACCCGGACCCCCCTGCTCCCCATTGACGGCATCCTGAACGGGGTCCGGTACCGGGACGAGGTTCTGGCGGCCGTGGCACTGCCTGCGCTTGTGGACCTTGGTCAAGGCGCCATCTTCCAGGACGACAATGCACCTGCGCATCGAGCACGCCTTGTGACCGACTTCCTGGAGCAGCATGAAGTCGTCTGTATGGCCTGGCCAGCGTGCTCACCTGACCTGAACCCAATTGAACACCTCTGGGATGTGCTCGGGAGGCGCATCAGGGACAACCACCCCCCACCGGGCACCCTGGCCAGGCTGGTCGACATCCTGCAGATCGAGTGGGCGGCCATCCCTCAGGACACACTCCGTACCCTTGTGGGGTCGATGCATCGGCGCTGTGAAGCATGCATCCAGGCTCGGGGCGGACACACGCGATATTGAAAACAGATTGGCCAAATCTGACACTTTCTGTTTTTTGAAAAGGGGGGGATGTTCCTTTAAATGCATGTGCTGTTCACTAATGGGTCATTGTGCTAATTTCTTTTTCCAAAACAGGTGTGGAAATGATGAAATAAAACATAGAATCAATTCTAAACATTGTCAATTATTTCAACTTAAAATTAGAGAGGAAGGAAGAAGTGGCCCTTAAATTATGATTAGGAGTATATGTATATTCCCAAGGGTAATACAAGACAAGACCTATACACCCTTTTATTTCTCCCTCTTTTGGGCCCAATCGTTATTCCATAGTGCAGTGAACTGTAAATAATTAGATATAAAACATAACTTGGTTAAGTCATTAGGAAAAAGACAGACAGACAGACACACACACACAAACATACACACACACACACAGATGTAGAAAGGGACAGAGAAATATTTCAAACATACAAAAAAGACCACCCTATGAAGAGGCAAGAGATAGACGAGTGATGATGTATGATGGAATTTCATCGTTCAACATTTTCTATTTAATTTTGAGTTTGACAGGTGTTCTTTTTCGCTAGAGGTCTGACCCTGGCATATTTTACAACAAAGATGTGGATCTCGATACTGTAAAATCTCATGCCTGTATAATCCTATCCGCTCTCTTTGTCTCGCTCAGTGTCATTTGATGACACACGCACCTACGCAAACGTAATCATGCGCACAAACATGTTCTCTCTCTCTCTCACACACACACACACACAGACAGACACACACACACTCATCATGTCGTCATATGTTATGACAGGTATTAACGAACACATAGACAAAGACACACGCACCGACACACCCAGACACAAACACGCACGTACGCACGCACGCACACACACACATACATCACGTCGTCATATTATATTATGACAGGTATTAACGAACACACAGACACAGACACACACACACGCAGCGACACACACACACACGCACACACACACACACGCACGCATGCACACACACACGCACGCGCACACACACACAGTGACACGCACACGCACACACAGACACACGCACACACACACAGACACACACACACACAGAGACACACACACACACACACGCACACAGACACACACAGACACACACACACAGACACAGACACACGCACACAGACACACGCACACAGACACACGCACACAGACACACACACAGACACACACACACAGACACGCGCACACAGACACACACACACACACACAGACACAGACACACACACACAGACACAGACACACACACACACCCTGTCGTTTCACCTGTCAACACAACATGTCTATCAGACGCTGTCCCTACTCCCCCAGACACAAACACTTCCCACCAAGACAGCTGATTTGCATACATTAGCATAAAACAGCACGCGCAGTAAGCCTGGTACGCAAGAAGTTTGACAACAATGGAGGTAGCTGGACACACAACAGCAGTAAACATGTTGGACTGAATTATGTTGCACACAAAACTGCATTTGTAAATGAAGCAGAAACAGAACACAACACGAGTGAATTTGCCCCAAAAAAAAAAAAATCATCAAAAACATGTTTATGGCAAGATAATGGTAATCGCTGGCACGAGCATTTCATTTGACAACTTTAAAACAGAAAAACTTACGTCGGCAAACTCCTGCAAATTTCGCTTGATGCATGTAATATTAAATCTTAACATTTTTTGTCTGCATTTATCATAGCTCATCTGGTCACCTTGGGCCATTTTAGGGACTGTTTACAAATTCTGGGGCATAATCCATTCTTGTATATGATTTTGTATGAAGAATGCGTCAACTGATATTCCAGTGCACATTTCATTTTATACTAAAGATGACAAAATTCTTTTTCCTTGTGAGAGAAAATGGCGACTTCATGTTGTTTGTTAGAAAGGCTAATACTTATGGACAGCGATTTCAAGCAGCATTAAAATGGTCGAATGTGGAGAGGTGCTCGTTGAACACGCACTGCTCTTTTGCCAGAATGCTATCCACGCCAAGTTTCCATATAAGTCTGTACTGACTTTTTTCCTCATCAATTTGCACGGTTAGCTGGTTAACCATTTGACTCTCGCACCCTATCCACCGACTACAAAAACTTAACCCTTTAATTTCTACACCCTATCCACCAGCTGTTGGACAGGGTGATGAAATCAATGGTTTGTTTTTGTTTTGCTAGCATGGTGACAATGCAGGATTGGTGATAGGGTGCAGGAGTCAAAGGGTTAAGGTTACTGGGCGAGAATTTAAAGGATTAAAATATCTTCTCTGGTTAAGTATAGGGGTGATGATCGCTTTCCGCCAAGAGGAAGGAAAGAGTCCTGTAGTCCATATGTGGCTGTACACTTTTAATGTGATTTCCAGGCAGTTTTCAGGATTGTGCTTCAGACGTCTGTATTGAATTCCATCAAGGCGAGGAAAGAATCAGTGCAAGTCAGAAAAACAGATATTTGTTTCGTTTAAGGTAAAAAGGAGGATTGTACTCTTAAGTGACGTCAGATGAGAAATTGTAAGCATTTGAATGGAGGATTGTACTCTTAAGTGACGTCAGATGCGAAATGGCATGGCATTTGAATGGAAAATTGTACTTTTAAGTGACGTCAGATGCGAAATGGCATGGCATTTGAATGGAAGATCGTACTCCAAGGTGACGTCAGATGACAAATTTTTATGGCATTTGAATGGAAGATTGTACTCTTAAGTGACGTCAGATGAGAAATTATATGGTATTTGAATGGAAGATTGTACTCTTAAGTGACGTCAGATGAGAAATTGTATGGCATTTGAATGGAAAATTATACTTCTATCTGACGTCAGATGACGAAATGTATGGCATTTACCGATCGAAGAAGACTTGGCTTCAACGGTGGAAGCTAATGAATTGGACACAATTTCTTTGTCAATGATCAAGGAATATGACAGTTTTGGTGGTTGACAGAGGAACAGGTGTTTTACCCTTTTTTCTTTTTGACGAGTTTCCACATTTTTCTTTTGGTGTTTGAGATGTTAATCCAGAGCAAGTCTCTCTAAGATTGGCGTTTACTGGTTTTGGAAATAACCCTGGATTTTGCTCTTAGTTTTTGATAAGCTCCAATGCTGCTTTCAGATGGTGTTTGGAAGACAATGTTGAGCTCTTTCTTAGAGTACATTTGCACTTTAAGATAATTCTCAAACAGAGCCGCTTCGCTTAGTTTTATACACAACCTCTGACCATTTAACAATGCACCAAGAATTTTTAAGCTCAAAATTGTCGGTTATTGTTGTTTAAAGCCCAGCCGACTGCGTAGAGCCATATCAGGGCTATGATTTGTTTCAAAACATTCGAAAGATTGGCGTTTACTTGTTTTGGAAATAATCCTGGGTTTTGCTCTTAGTTTTTGATGAGCTCCAACGCTGCTTTCTGATGGTGTTTGGAAGACAATGTTGAGCTCTTTTAGTGCTTGTTTAATCTGATTACATTTAGTGTTAAACTGGGATGCTTTAGACATCTGAGGTTTCCTTGATAATGTGGGAATTGCTTTTTCTCTTGAACAATTGAGGATGACGTGTGTGAGTATCAACTGGATCTTCACTTTGTCGTCCTCTAATGTTACACTGGATGTTTACACTGAATGAGTCCCAGTTTGCCTTCTTAAAATCATGGAATTCCGGTAAAGGTTCCGGTTTTTTTTTTACGATGACTCTATTAAGACAACAGGAAAGTGGTCACTTCATGGAGGTCAAACAGACTCTATTAAGACAACAGGAAAGTGGTCACTTCATGGAGATCAGTCTCTATTAAGACAACAGGAAAGTGGTCACTTCATGGAGATCAACATCTCTATTAAGACAACAGGAAAGTGGTCACTTCATGGAGATCAGTCTCTATTAAGACAACAGGAAAGTGGTCACTTCATGGAGATCACACAATCTCTATTAAGACAACAGGAAAGTGGTCACTTCATGGAGATCACACATCTCTATTCAAGACAACAGGAAAGTGGTCACTTCATGGAGATCACACAATCTCTATTAAGACAACAGGAAAGTGGTCACTTCATGGAGATCACACAGTCTCTATTAAGACAACAGGAAAGTGGTCACTTCATGGAGATCACACAATCTCTATCAAGACAACAGGAAAGTGGTCACTTCATGGAGATCACACAATCTCTATCAAGACAACAGGAAAGTGGTCACTTCATGGAGATCACACAGTCTCTATTAAGACAACAGGAAAGTGGTCACTTCATGGAGATCACACAATCTCTATTAAGACAACAGGAAAGTGGTCACTTCATGGAGATCAGTCTCTATTAAGACAACAGGAAAGTAGTCACTTCATGGAGATCAAACAGTCTCTATTAAGACAACAGGAAAGTGGTCACTTCATGGAGATCACACAGTCTCTATTAAGACAACAGGAAAGTGGTCACTTCATGGAGATCACACAATCTCTATTGAGACAACAGGAAAGTGGTCACTTCATGGAGATCACACAATCTCTATTAAGACAACAGGAAAGTGGTCACTTCATGGAGATCACACAATCTCTATTAAGACAACAGGAAAGTGGTCACTTCATGGAGATCACACAGTCTCTATTAAGACAACAGGAAAGTGGTCACTTCATGGAGATCAGTCTCTATTAAGACAACAGGAAAGTGGTCACTTCATGGAGATCACACAGTCTTATTAAGACAACAGGAAAGTGGTCACTTCATGGAGATCACACAATCTCTATTAAGACAACAGGAAAGTGGTCACTTCATGGAGATCACACAATCTCTATTAAGACAACAGGAAAGTGGTCACTTCATGGAGATCACACAATCTCTATTAAGACAACAGGAAAGTGGTCACTTCATGGAGATCACACAGTCTCTATTAAGACAACAGGAAAGTGGTCACTTCATGGAGATCAGTCTCTATTAAGACAACAGGAAAGTGGTCACTTCATGGAGATCAGTCTCTATTAAGACAACAGGAAAGTGGTCACTTCATGGAGATCAGTCTCTATTAAGACAACAGGAAAGTGGTCACTTCATGGAGATCACACAATCTCTATTAAGACAACAGGAAAGTGGTCACTTCATGGAGATCACACAATCTCTATTAAGACAACAGTAAAGTGGTCACTTCATGGAGATCAGTCTCTATTAAGACAACAGGAAAGTGGTCACTTCATGGAGATCAGTCTCTATTAAGACAACAGGAAAGTGGTCACTTCATGGAGATCACACAGTCTCTATTAAGACAACAGGAAAGTGGTCACTTCATGGAGATCACACAGTCTCTATTAAGACAACAGGAAAGTGGTCACTTCATGGAGATCACACAATCTCTATTAAGACAACAGGAAAGTGGTCACTTCATGGAGATCAGTCTCTATTAAGACAACAGGAAAGTGGTCACTTCATGGAGATCAGTCTCTATTAAGACAACAGGAAAGTGGTCACTTCATGGAGATCACACAGTCTCTATTAAGACAACAGGAAAGTGGTCACTTCATGGAGGTCAGTCTCTATTAAGACAACAGGAAAGTGGTCACTTCATGGAGATCACACAATCTTTATTAAGACAACAGGGAAGTGGTCACTTCATGGAGATCACACAGTCTCTATTAAGACAACAGGGAAGTGGTCACTTCATGGAGATCACACAGTCTCTATTAAGACAACAGGAAAGTGGTCACTTCATGGAGATCACACAGTCTCTATTAAGACAACAGGAAAGTGGTCACTTCATGGAGATCACACAATCTCTATTAAGACAACAGGAAAGTGGTCACTTCATGGAGATCAGTCTCTATTAAGACAACAGGAAAGTGGTCACTTCATGGAGATCACAACAGTCTCTATTAAGACAACAGGAAAGTGGTCACTTCATGGAGATCAAACAGTCTCTATTAAGACAACAGGAAAGTGGTCACTTCATGGAGATCACACAATCTCTATTAAGACAACAGGAAGTGGTCACTTCATGGAGATCACACAGTCTCTATTAAGACAACAGGAAAGTGGTCACTTCATGGAGGTCACACAATCTCTATTAAGACAACAGGGAAGTGGTCACTTCATGGAGGTCAAACAGTCTCTAGTCATAGTCCAACTCCAATCACTGACCACACAGTGATAGACATAAACAGGAATGTGTACCATTAGCAGGGTAAGCGTAGGTAGGAGATTGTCATTCAGATAGAACTGAGTCTACTCTGAGAAGGTATTTTTTCCATACAGTCACTGAAAATAGAATCAAGTCTATGCTGAGAAGGTATTTTTTCCAGTTTATCAACAGATGATTTAAAAAACAATCAAACCTAAATTCCAAATGATTCTTTGAGTTATACCGACGGGGGCTTCTCTAAAAACTGTATTTTTACTGCTTACGGTCGGAATATAAGTTATGAAGTCAACTGGAGTTCGAACTGATGACTCTGGTAGGGCTACCCTTGTCGGATAGATTTTTGATTCAAACATAACATCAGATAAGTACCTTGTCGGATAGATTTTGATTCAAACATACACATCAGATAGTTACCTTGTCGGATAGATTTTTGATTCAAACATACACATCAGATAAGTTACCTTGTCGGATAGATTTTTGACTCAAAATACACATCAGATAAGTTACCCTTGTCGGATAGATTTTTGATTCAACATACACATCAGATAAGCTACCTTGTCGGATAGATTTTTGATTCAAACATGCACATCAGATAAGTTACCCTTGTCGGATAGATTTTTGATTCAAACATACACATCAGATAAGTTACCCTTGTCGGATAGTTTTTTGATTCAAACATACACATCAGATAAGCTACCTTGTCGGATAGATTTTTGATTCAAACATGCACATCAGATAAGCTACCCTTGTCGGATAGATTTTTGATTCAACATACACATCAGATAAGTTACCTTGTCGGATAGATTTTGATTCAAACATGCACATCAGATAAGTTACCTTGTCGGATAGATTTTTGATTCAAACTTGCGCGCACACACACACACACACACAACACACACACACAACAACCACAACACACACACCACAACACACACACACACACCACAACACACACACCACAACACACACACAACACAGCACACACACACACACACACACACACAACACACACACACACACACACACACAACACACACACACACACACCACACCACACCACACACACACACCACACCACACCCACCACACAACACACCACACACACACAAAGTAGGTAAGAAACGAACAGGTTTGCATACACGTTGGACTGAAAGATCAATTAAAAAAATCTCCACCCTTTACCCACCAGGTGGGAGGAGGTACCCAGGCAAAATCGAACCAAGATTTTCCTATCAGAAGTATGTCGTCTTAACCATGTGACTATCGCGCCACGAAAACACTGCAGTGGGGAATTGAACCCTTGGTCTCCGGCACGGACAGGCGGGATACTGACGATATACTACTGAGGATCTGGTTTTCGTTTTAGACATATCGAGACAGGCTCAGTCTCGTGAAGTTCAACTGGCATGTGTCGTAATGTCACGCTGCCCTCAGGTCCTTATTCAAAATGCCAGACAAAATAATACCCCCTCCCCCCCCCTTCACCGACAATGTATAAAGCGCTACTCTGCGATCCACAGCTCAATCACCCGTCAGGGATAATCGATGTGTTATCGATCGATCGGTGCCTTGATCAGTGATCGTGTTCGCTGAGCCATAATGATCAGCGAGCACGTGAAAGCAAGGTGACCTGGAGTTCCCAAGTCTGAGTGGTTATCATCATCATTATCATTACTACTATCAATGTTTAAAGCCTAATCCAAAACAAGTATGACTGCCGCGTTCAAACAAACAGGAACCAGAAAAAAAAAACACTAAAAAAATCAGAACGCGTATTTAATACGACCAGACATGACGGGCACAAATTTTCGGCCAACTGGCCTTTGTCAAACGTAGAGGTAAGATCGTCACAAACAAACAAGAAACAAACAAACACATATACAAACATTAGGAGAAAAAGACAAACTTCCCTCCTGCTTCGTTCAGCGTAAGAAAAGGTCTAGACTGACTCAAATGACGTCATAATGTCTGTGAGTAAATATGATGTCAAGGCGGAAGTGAGATGAATTTGGCAATCTGAAAAGTGGTCATGCCATATCAATATTGTTTTATCCTGAAGAGGGTTCAGGGCTAAAATTAAAACTATGATGCTCTAGCTAGTAATTTTTTTCCTGTTTAAAGCCCAGCCGACTGCTAAGAACCCTATCAGGACTATGACTATCTGAAACAAAACACATCTAAACTATAAATATAGATGACTCTACAGAAAAAATGAAAACCTGGAAAAGAAAATTGTACATGTTATCAGTGCGTTCACACGAACCATTTAAGGATATGATCCTGGCGTTGATCATACTGCCCAATTCAACACCAGGTGGATTAAAAAAAAAAAGCTGAATAGGAATGCATAAACATAACCATGTACACAAAAACGTACGTAAAAACTGTCCTCTGGTACCTGAAATAACCAACTAAGCAGTTCAAATTTCTTAAAGCTACAGATGAGCAGTTCAAATTTCTTAAAGCTACAGATGAGCAGTTCAAATTTCTTAAGCTACAGATGAGCAGTTCAAATTTCTTAAAGCTACAGATGAGCAGTTCAAATTTCTTAAAGCTACAGATGAGCAGTTCAAATTTCTTAAAGCTACAGATGAGCAGTTCAAATTTCTTAAAGCTACAGATGAGCAGTTCAAATTTCTTAAAGCTACAGATGAGCAGTTCAAATTTCTTAAAGCTACAGATGAGCAGTTCAAATTCTTAAAGCTACAGATGAGCAGTTCAAATTTCTTAAAGCTACAGATGAGCAGTTCAAATTTCTTAAAGCTACAGATGAGCAGTTCAAATTTCTTAAAGCTACAGATCAGCAGTTCAAATTTCTTAAAGCTACAGATGAGCAGTTCAAATTTCTTAAAGCTACAGATGCATCCTATCTTCATCATTCTAACAGACTAAAAGTATGGGCTTTATGGAGAACAAAGGTGAAATAGATCAGCAACTCAACAAATCATAGAAACAAATGACAGCAAATGGTTCTAGAAGCAAGGCAGAAACAGAGAGTGACAGAAAAGAGGAAATTTCTAGCACAGACTTTCCAGAAGGTGGGGACACAATTTATACTGAAAGATCTCCCAGCACCCCCATGGGACAGGGTACAGACATTGAGTCCCAGAGCAAATAACGATTTTCCTCTTCGTCCTCTTCCCTCCACTGTATTGCGAGTTTAGGTCATGGAACTAGTCTTTCAGATCAGACGATAAACTAATTAAAACAAACAAACAAACACAAACAAACAAACACAAACAAAAACCAGCGTGCAGTAAGCGCTCACAAAAGAAACTGCAAGGGGAAAAAAGCTGTCTCTTTGATAATTGAACATAAAACATTAACTTCTATATGTTGAAAATGCTAGCAGACTGAAAATATTGTAGTGCCGCACTTTGGCAAACGCACTTGTCTGGAGAAAGCGCAGCCTGGTTTTCATATGGACTACTAACTGTTGTGACGATTAATACAATACGATACATTACAATACAATATCAGTACTACAGACACATATCAGGGATAATCGATCTATAGAGTACAATAGAACATACAGACCAATGCTAAGCCATCAGCACTACAATAACGTATCAGTGCCTTCAATACAATACAATACAATATTTTATTTATATAGCGCAAAATCTTGATAAAATCAAATCTAAGCGCTGAAACAGGCACGCACGCACGCACGCACGCACACACACACACACACACACACACACACACACACACACACACACACACACACACACACGGCTATAAATGGGGAAAGAATAAAAGCAATGGAAAATTAAGAGATGTGATTCCCCTCCGAGTGGAGACAGGCTGCAGAGGGGATTGAGTGAGGTCAGGATTTTATGCAGAGAGAAAAGGTGAGTTTTGAGAGCGGACTTGAAGGAGACAAAAGTAGGTTGCTGACGGACTGAGAGAGAGAGGAAGTTTGTTCCAGGAGAGTGGACCAGAAACAGAGAAGGCTCATGGACCATAGGTATTGAGCGCACTGCTGTATAGTCATCTTATCATGGCGCCTTGCTTCTTCCTTCATTACCGTTTGTATACGTTACCAAAAAAAAAAAAAAATCTAGAAAAATAATGCAAGCACATGCAGACTTGAAATCTGGCAATATGGGCAACATAATGGACTGATACATGGCAAAATCTGAATGCACTGACTTTGTATTTCTTACCGACTTTTCACCTCTTGAAATCATTTTTTTTCATATCCGACACAAAGTGGGTAATTTAATCTTATGTAACAGAAAAAGTGGCTGGGGACGAGGAGGGTGGGGGAGATGCTAGGGGCAACGAGAGATACAGACAGATGGAAGTCCATGATCGCCAACGCCATGTGGCAAGGCACCTGATCATGATGATGATGTAACAGAACAAAAAAAGTAAATTGTAGAAATAGAATGAGCAAATGTGTATGCATAGTGGTTATTTACTGGAGCATACTAAGCCACATTAAAAACTGACACACTTCTCTGGCACTCATACGTACGTTGTACTAGCTGTTAGTATAGTATTCAGCTACGTAGTACTAATCAAAGGCATTAACAGCCATTCTAAGAGTACATTTGCACTTTAAGATGATTCTCGAACAGAGCCGCTTCACTGACCTTTTAACAATGCACCAAGAATTTTTAAGCTCAAAGTTGTCGTTGTTATTGTTGTTTAAAGCCCAGCCGACTGCGTAGAGCCATATCAGGGCTATAATCTGTTTCAAAACATACAAAACTTCAACAGGAAAAAAAAAAAAAGAAAATTAAGTACATGTATCAATACATTCGCGACATAATCTAAGGACATGCCCCTGGCGTTGACCACTCTGTCCAATTTATCGCACAGGGGATTTAAAAAAAAACACCGGAATACAAATTTAAGCATACCTAAGGACACCAAACCACAAAAAAACGTACCTAAATTACCTAAAAATTGCTTTCGCATATCTCACCTCTCTAGAGCCAAAAATGCACTAAATGCATGTACCCAATTATCAATTCTAAGAAAAAGTACGTAAGACTTTATCGAACACATACAGGTGAATGGACCAGCAAGGCAGAAAATGGTAGGAAGAAATGACAGAAAGCAAAGGAACAAGGCAGAAACAAAGACAGTGACAGAAAAGAGGAAATTTCTAGCACAGACTTTCCAGAAGTTAGGGATACTATTTATACTGAAAGAGCCCCCGGCATCCCCACAGGGGGTTAACTCGAAGGTACACTACAGTGTACTTCAGTAAGAAACGAGCAAATAAAGTTGTTACAGCGTATCTTAGCAGAAAGAAATAGTGATCAGCAAAACACTTGAAAACGATCTGTACCAGTGTGCAAGCTGTGTCTGTTCAATGTCACTTCTGTGTACACACACTGACAGAAAACTTAGCGATGGCTGTTTGTTTCATTTTATTCATTTCTTTCTTTTTTTTTCTTCCCTCTTTTCTCAGTATCTCATCGGTGAAAACTGAGGCATAACTGTTGTTCTTTAAAATCTAGAATGCCTGTTCTCCTCTTTAATTTAACCGTGTATGTGTTACATTCGTGTTAAAATTATTGTATTCTCTCTCTCTCTGTATGCATTTTCATATGTGTACACACATACACACACACACACATATATATATATATATATACATATATACACATACATACATATTATAAACACGTTATATACTACACGTCATTATTGAAGGGCCAGGAACGTTTTTGAGTCAATTTTTGAAAGGAGAAATAACCTATTTTCTCTTACTCTTTTCTCCAATTCGTTGCCGTAACTGAATGGATAAGAGCTCAGACAACATTGCAGTTTCCTTTTGGCACGTGTTTGGGGATTTGCCGATTTGCAATGGGCGGCCCAAGGAAGACAATTTCCACACGAAATTGTCGAATCTTCAGCAGGGTCTCTCTGACGACGCAGGCAAGGTAGCGACAAAATTCGCTTTGCACGTGCAAGGCAAGCCCTTTTTGAACACTACTCCAGCCAAAGTTGCCCGCAGACGAGGATAAAAAGGACCCGTTCTTGGTTGTTTTAACCATGCTTGCAAGACGACGGATGACGGATGAGCAGCGGGGGAGAGCCCTCGCTCTGCTTGATGAAGGCCTAGCGCAGCGGGAAGTTGCTAGACGACTTGAAGTGTCGCATTCCACAATCCAGAGACTGCTGGAGCGCTTCAATGAGACTGGAGCAGTCCAGGAAAGGCGTCACACGGGTCGACCCAGAGTAACGACAAGACAGCAAGACCGCTACCTTGCCCTCTCCGTCCTGAGGGAAAGGGCATCCACTGCGGTGACCTTGAGGGGTCAGCTGAGGGACGCAACAGGTGCTAACATCAGCTGCAGCACGGTGAGAAGACGGCTACATGAGGCAAACTTGAGGTCACGGAGACCGGCCGTCCGACCCGTGCTGTCACCGGTCAACAGAGTGCGCCGCATGACCTGGGCCAGGGAGCACGTGACCTGGACAAGGCAACAGTGGGCCCGGGTCTTGTTTTCGGATGAGTCCAGGTTCACCCTGACCTTTAACGATGGCCGGGCTCGGGTGTGGCGACGTCAAGGGGAGAGGTTCGCTGACGCCACTGTCCAAGAGCATAACCGGTACGGCGGCGGGTCGGTGATGGTGTGGGGTGGCATGAGCCGTGGTACCCGGACCCCCCTGCTCCCCATTGACGGCATCCTGAACGGGGTCCGGTACCGGGACGAGGTTCTGGCGGCCGTGGCACTGCCTGCGCTTGTGGACCTTGGTCAAGGCGCCATCTTCCAGGACGACAATGCACCTGCGCATCGAGCACGCCTTGTGACCGACTTCCTGGAGCAGCATGAAGTCGTCCGTATGGCCTGGCCAGCGTGCTCACCTGACCTGAACCCAATTGAACACCTCTGGGATGTGCTCGGGAGGCGCATCAGGGACAACCACCCCCCACCGGGCACCCTGGCCAGGCTGGTCGACATCCTGCAGATCGAGTGGGCGGCCATCCCTCAGGACACACTCCGTACCCTTGTGGGGTCGATGCATCGGCGCTGTGAAGCATGCATCCAGGCTCGGGGCGGACACACGCGATATTGAAAACAGATTGGCCAAATCTGACACTTTCTGTTTTTTGAAAAGGGGGGGGATGTTCCTTTAAATGCATGTGCTGTTCACTAATGGGTCATTGTGCTAATTTCTTTTTCCAAAACAGGTGTGGAAATGATGAAATAAAACAGAATCAATTCTAAACATTGTCAATTATTTCAACTTAAAATTAGAGAGGAAGGAAGAAGTGGCCCTTAAATTATGATTAGGAGTATATATGTATGTGTATGCACGCCTTTACATACAGAATATAGCCGTTGTATGTTTGTTTCGCATGTTGAAGCTTACGTCTTATGGTGCAACTGTAAATATGCTTTGCTGATAGCATAATGTTTATTTTAACCCTTTGACTCCCCGCACCCTGTGCACTAGCATCCTGCATTATCAACCATACCAGCAAAAAAAACAAAACCAACCCTTTAATCCCCTCACCCTATCCCCCAGCTTCCTGCAGGAAGTTGGACAGGGTGAGGGAGTCAAAGGGTTGTTTTTGCAGTTAGTGGTACGGGTGAAGGAGTCAAAGGATTAATATGAATTTAACAAGTCTGAGAGGATGAAGAAAGAAGGAAAAAAAAAACTGTCATGTGCTAGACTCTAGCTCGCATACCTTAGCTTGTAAGGCGCCGCCTTGTCCCCTTGCTCTCCAGACGTTGTTCTGCTTGAGACGGCATAAAACACTAAACCCCTCCCCCACCCTACCCCACCCCTCCCCCACCCTACCCTACCCCTCCCCCACCCTACCCCTCCCCCACCTACCCTACCCCTCCCCCACCCCTCCCTTGATGATGTACAAAGCGCTGCACGCAAGCCGACAACACGAACGGTTATCAGGAATAATTGATCCGTTATTGATCGATCGGTCCCTTGATCAGCGATCGTGTTTGCTGGGCGATAATGATCTGCGGAGAACGTGAAAACGATCTGACCCATGGTGTGAGTTCGGGGCGTTTGATGAATGTCACTTGTGTGTGGAGGTTCGGGTGACGTTTGTACACACTTGTAGAAAAAAAAAACACTTTTCATTTCCTTCGCTGAGTTTACTTCATTGACAAGCTTGAGCAAACACGTGCATTATAACCACTGACAGTGTTACTTGGCAGGGTCACGACCTGTCCGCTTCGACGATCTCTTGAAATTTGGACTTTGTTCAAGAAAGGTTCATCGCGGTCAGACGATTCCATATGCGCTCCCCCAAAATCTGCCAGAAATTAACTGGCACACACCCTGAGCCTGCGCAAAACTCTACACGTTGGCAAGGTCTTGAACTGAGGAGAGGAAAGGAGGGAGATGTATGAAACAGTCCACTGACACCACCACAATGATGGAAACAGTCAGCTGACACCACCACAATGATGGAAACAGTAAGCTGACACCACTAGAATGATGGAAACAGTAAGCTGACACCACCAGAATAATGGAAACAGTAAGCTGACACCACTAGAATGATGGAAACAGTAAGCTGACACCACGACAATGATGGAAACAGTCAGCTGACACCACCAGAATGAGGGAAACAGTCAGCTGACAACACCACAATGATGGAAACAGTAAGATGACACCACCAGAATGATGGAAACAGTAAGATGACACCACCACAATGATGGAAACAGTCAGCTGACACCACCAGAATGATGGAAACAGTAAGTTGACACCACCAGAATGATGGAAACAGTCAGCTGACACCACCATAATGATGGAAACAGTAAGATGACACCACCACAATGATGGAAACAGTCAGCTGACACCACCATAATGATGGAAACAGTAAGTTGACACCACCAGAATGATGGAAACAGTCAGCTGATAACCACCAGAATGATGGAAACAGTCAGCTGACACCACTAGAATGATGGAAAGTCAGCTGACACAACCACAACGAT
>JAPXFY010000022.1:68434665-68447165 GCA_030674185.1 Monoplex corrugatus
AAACAATTAACATTTATTCCAACTGGATATCCAACGTCTTCGTCAACTGACAATCGCACCCATCATTATTAATATTCATGAATCCAGTTGCGAACCAGACACAAAACTATGCAGTCCAGATGAAAGACGTTCCGTGTCATTTCGACCTGCTGGCTCTCTCTTGATTTATACAGTCCCCCCCCCCCCCCACACACACACACACAAACTACCCTCCTTCCCCCACTATACACAGAGCTCTGCGCAACGATCAACAACCCAAACACGTATCAGAAATAACCGTTCTGTTAGTGATAGATCGGATTAATGAGCGTATCTACTGTGTGGAGAGTGTGGCCTAACGGATAAACCACTTGCCTTAGACGCCAGAAAACCGGATTCGAATCACGAACCTGACGGGTTACTGTTACTGTTGTTGAAAGCCCAGCCGACTGCGTAGAGCCATATCAGGGCTATAACCACTTCAAAACGTACAAAACTTTAACAGGAAAAAAACAACGCAAATTAAGTACACATATCAATGCATTCGCGCACATGATCTAAGGACATGCCCCTGGCGTTGACCACTCTGTCCAATTTATTGCACAGTACATCTGAATACAACTTTAAGCATACCTAAGGACACCAAAACATAAAAAACGGGTATAAATTACCTAAAATTGCTTCCGCATATCTCGCCTCCTTACAGCCAAAAATGCATTGAATACATGTACCCAATTATCAATCCTAAAAAAAAGTACGTAAGACTTCACTGAATATATACAGGTGAATGGACCATTAAGGCAGAAAAAGACAGGAAGAAATAACAGAAAGCAAAAGAAGAAAGAAAGAAACAAAGAGAGTGACAGAAAAGGGGAAATTTCTAGCACAGAATTTTCAGAATGCGGAGATACTATTTATACTGAAAGACCCCCCGGCATCCCCACAGGGGAAACCTGACAGTGATATTCCGCCTCCACTCCAATAAATTTCAAGTGGTGGTCTAGGTGGTAGTATTTCGGGTGAGATGATTGACCAAGATCTTTATGTGCAACGCTCACTTAAGGCAAGCTAATCCCTTAACTCCCACTCCCTGTCTACCAGCAGCCTGCACTGTCAACTTTGCTAGCCAAAACAAGTGTGACTGCCCGCGTTCAAGCAAACAGGAACCAGAAGAAAACACGAAAAAAAAGATGAACAACGCGTACTTTCTACAACAAGACAAGACAGGGGCAAATTTTCGTGTTTTTTTCCGGTTCATGGTAGCCAAGCAAAAACTTAATCCTTTGATTCCTTCACCCTATCCACCAGCTTTCTGCAGAAATATATGTAGCGTGTTTCAAAACTGCTTCAAGTCACTGTCACCGCCAAAGTTGTACTCTTTCAACAACAACAACAACAACAAAAAACACTAAAAAAAATAACATTAAAAATAACATTTTGAATTCTTTAGAAATGTTCGTAGCTTACTGGAGCTCCCAACCAAGCATGGAAATAAAAAACTGATGTAAGCTAACACTGTTATTGTTATTTAAAGCCCAGCCGACTGCGAAGAGCCATATCAGGGCTATAAACGCTTCAAAACATACAAAACTTCAACAGGAAAAAAGAAAAAGAAAAGAAAATCAAGTACACACGCAAACGCATTCGCGGACATAATCCAAGGAGACGCCCCTGGCGTTGACCACTCCATCCAACCCACTGCATAGGGGATCCCAAAAAACACACCCGAACACAAACCCAAGCATACCTAAGGACACCAAAACATATAAAAACAGGCCTAATTACCTGAACTGCTTCCACATATATCACCTCCCTAATACATGTACCCAATTATCACTGCATTTAATACATGTACCCAATTATCACTGCACTTAATACATGTACCCAATTATCACTGAACTTAATACACGTAACCCAAAGTTTTAACTGACAATTTATTTCTTCGTTAACAATAAGTCACAACGCCTGGGAATCCTATGACTTGTTAAGCATATGCTTGGTGTGTACATGTGTTTGTATGATAATACAAACATACAAATAAGCGCTCAGTGCACCTTTCACCAACGATCAAAAAAATTCTTTTACAATGGAAGCACCACAGAGCAGCGTGACCTGTGTAAGACGGTTACAGGTGTCAAACACAATAAGGACGAAGACAGTTTTTGTTGACATGAATTAATGTTGAAATGAATTCAAGGTATCTTGTTAATCACATTAAGCCACAATGGAAATATATTTAGCACGTCTCTAAACTGCTTCAAGTCACTGTCACCGCCAAAGTTCGTACTCTTTACAAAAAATAACATTAAAAAAAAAACAACATTTTAAATTCTTTAGAAATGCTCGTAGCTTACTGGCGCTCCCGACTGAGCATGGAATTAAAAATGATATTATGTAAGCTTACACATGTGTTAAATCAACAGAGATCATGCTTTTAATGTTGGCTGTTGTGCGTGTTCTGTGGTTCTCTGAGGTGTAACGCTATTCATTCATTTGTGATTTTTATTTATTTACGGAGAGTGGGGGGTCTCCTATGGGACGTCTGCCGAGTCTGCTTTGTGATCAAGGTGAATACATGAGAGAAAATCTTTTTTGACATGTCTGTAAACTGTTTGTGTAAACTGTATGTGCCCAGACTAAATAGGCAGACAGACAAACAGGTAGATAGTTGTATACGTTAAAATATTTTACCAGATAGATACTAAGATAGATAGGCAAACAGCTGTAGACATTAAATTATTTGGACATGTTTGAAAAATGACTGTGCCCAGCACAGGCAGATATATTGATAGACAGACAGTTGAAATGCATAACTGCTAAATGCTCTCAATACAGTTGAAATAGATAAGCAAGCTCTGTCGTGAACAGGTGTGTGTGTGTGTGTGTGTGTGTGTGTGTGTGTGTGCGTGCGCGCGCGCGTGCGTGTGCGTGTGTGTGTGTGTGTATGTGTGTGTGCGTGTGTGTGTATGTGTGTGTATGTGTGTGTGTGTTTTGTGTGTGTGTGTGCATGTGAGTGAGTGAGTGTGTTTTGTGTGTGTGTGTGTGTGTGTGTGTGTGTGTGTGTGTGTGTGTTTTGTGTGTGTGTGTGTGCATGTGAGTGAGTGAGTGAGTGTGTGTGTGTGTGTGTTTTGTGTGTGTGTGTGTGTGTGTGTGTGTGTGAGTGAGTGTGTGTGTGAGAGAGAGAGAGGGGGGGGGGAGGAGGAGGAAAGAGACAGCCCATCGACAAAACCAAGGCAGCCAGGCCTTCATAATTTTCTTTTTTGTTCAAACACTATTCCAGACGTTATGCTTCTCAAGGTGACTGTAACCACCAAGTTTCAAGCGTAACAAATCTTGACATGCATGAAAGAAAACAGTAAATGTCACAACAGTGAAAGACATCGTGAACACTGCACAGCGTTTCTCAGACACACGTACACATTTCACATATGTACGCATACGTACACACACATATGTACACATACGTACACACACATATGTACACGTACGTACACACACATATCCCGTTGGCATTAACCCTTTGACTCCCGCATCCTGTCCACCAGCATCCTGCATTGTCAAATATGCCAGCAAAGCAAAAACTTAACCCTCTGATTCCCTAACCCTATCCACCAGCTTCCTGCAGGAAGCAGGTGGATAAGTGAGGGAATCAAAGGGTTAAGTTTTTGCAGCTGGTGGAGAGGATGCGGGAGTCCAAGGGTTTAAACGGAACCCCTCTCCTTTTTCTGTTTTCTATGAAAATGTTTTAAGAAAAAGGAAGAAAACCCGATGTTTGATGTACAGCTATATCAGGGCTATAACCTGTATCGAAACATACACAAAACTTCAACAGGAAATAACAGAAAAAGAAAATAAACAGATAAATGCATTCGTGCACATAATCTGAGGAGACGCCCCTGGCGTTGACTACTCCGTCCAATTTATCACATAGAGGATTTAAAAAAAAAAACACCCGAATACGACTTCAAACATAACCAAGGACACTAAAACATAAAACGGACCGAAATTACCTAAAATTATTTCCTTATATTATTTCCCAAGAGCCAAAAATGTATTTAATACATGTGCCCAATTATCAATCCTAAGAGAAAGTACGTAAGACTTTATTAAACACGTAGAGGTGAATGGACCAGCAAGGCAGAAAATGATAGAAAGAAATGACAGAAAGCAAAAGGGGCAAGGCAGAAAAGATTAAATTTCTAGCACAGTAATTGCAGAAGGTGGGGAGACTATCTATACTGAAAGATCCCCGGCATCCCCACGGGGGGGGGGGGAGATAAAACAAACTCGAAATTCGAACTAAGACAAGTTTCCCATCATATCTGTAATCATCGTAAATTGTCTGTCAGATCAACAATGCAGTCGTATTGACACTGAAAAAAAGAAAAAACGTCACCGAATTTGAAACTAATTTTCATTTTATTATGATTAAAAGCAGAAATGTATAAAACACAAATCACAACAACCAGGTTTTTTTTCAGAAAAAGTCTGATGTTCCATTCCATTAATGTTTCTTAAAACAATTAAGTTTGAAACCTAAAGCTCCAACAACTAAACATCATCTATCTGGAAGACCATACATAAACATAAACAAGACCATACATAAACAAGACCATACATAAATATAAACAAGACTATACATAAACATAAACAAGACCATACATAAACAAGACCGTACATAAATATAAACAAGACCATACATAAACATGACCATACATAAACATAAATAAGACCATACATAAATATAAACAAGACTATACATAAACAAGACCATACATAAACATAAATAAGACCATACATAAATATAAACAAGACCATACATAAACAAGACCATACATAAATATAAACAAGACCATACATAAACAAGACCATTTATAAATAAATATAAAGACCATACATAAACAAACAAGACCATACATAAATATAAACAAGACCACACATAAACAAGACCATACATAAATATAAACAATACCATACATAAACAAAACCATACATAACAAACAAGACCATACACAAACAAGACCATACACAAACAAGACCATACACAACATAAACAAGACCATACATAAACACAAACAAGACCATACATAAACAAGACCATACATAAACAAGACCATACATAAACAAGACCATACATAAACAAGACCATACATAAACAAACAAGACCATACATAAACATAAACAAGACCATACATAAACAAGACCATACATAAACAAGACCACACATAAACAAACAAGACCATACATAAACAAGACCATACATAAATATAAACAAGACCACACATAAACAAGACCATACATAAACATAAACAAGACCATACATAAACAAGGCCATACATAAACAGACCATACATAAATATAAACAAGACCACACATAAACAAGACCATACATAAACAAGACCATACATAAACATAAACAAGACCTTACATAAACAAGACCATACATAAACAAGACCATACATAAACAAGGCCAGACATAAACATAAACAAGACCAGACATAAACAAGACCATAGATAAATATAAACAAGACCATAGATAAATATAAACAAGACCATAGATAAATATAAACAAGACCATACATAAACAAGACCATACATAAACAAGACCATTTATAAATAAATATAAAGACCAGACAAACAAATAAGACCATACATAAATATAAACAAGACCATACATAAACATAAACAAGACATACATAAATATAAACAAGACATACATAAATATAAACAAGACACACATAAATATAAACAAGACATACAGAAATATAAACAAGACCAGACATAAACATAAGCAAGACCAGACAAACATAAACAAGACATACATAAATATAAACAAGACATACATAAATATAAACAAGACATACATAAATATAAACAAGAAACATAAATATAAACAAGACATACATAAATATAAACAAGACATACATAAATATAAACAAGACATACATAAATATAAACAAGACAACATAAATATAAACAAGACACATAAATATAAACAAGACAACATAAATATAAACAAGACTAACATAAATATAAACAAGACATACATAAATATAAACAAGACATACATAATATAAACAAGACATAAAATATAAACAAGACATACATATAAACAGACATAAATAATAAACAAGACAACATAATATAAACAAGCAACATAAATATAAACAAGACATACATAAATATAAACAAGACATACATAAATATAAACAAGACCAGAAATATAAACAAGACCAATAAATATAAACAAGACCATAATAAACAAGACATAATAAACAAGACATATAATAAAAAGACAAAAAAAAAAGACACATAAATATAAAAGACATACTAAATAAACAAGACATACATAAATATAACAAGACATACAAATATAAACAAGACACAAAATAAAACAAGACAAAAATAAACAAGACCAACATAAAATAACAAGACAACAAAATAAACAAGACATACATAAATATAAACAAGACACATAATAAACAAGACAACATAAATATAAACAAGACACATAATTAAACAAGACATACATAAATATAAACAAGACCATAAATATAAACAAGACAAAAATATAAACAAGACAACATAAAATAAAACAAAACAGACAAAAAAACAAGACATAAATATAAACAAGACACATAAATATAAACAAGACATACATAAATATAAACAAGACAACATAAATATAAACAAGACAACATAAATATAAACAAGACACAGAATATAAACAAGACAAATAAAAACAAGACACAAAATATAAACAAGACAATAAATATAAACAAGACATACAAAATATAAAAAAAACAAATAATATAAACAAGACAAAAAATAAACAAGACATACATAAATATAAACAAGAATCATAAATATAAACAAGACATACATAATATAAACAAGACACAAAATATAAACAAGACAACATAAATATAAACAAGACACAAAATATAAACAAGACACATAATATAAACAAGAACATAAATATAACAAGACAACATAAATATAAACAAGACACATAAATATAAACAAGACTACATAAATATAAACAAGACACTAAATATAAACAAGAACATAAATATAAACAGACAACATAATATAAACAAGAACATAAATAAAAAGACAACATAAATATAAAAAGACACATAATATAAAAGACAATAAATATAAACAAGACACTAAATATAAACAAGACACATAAATATAAACAAGACAACATAAATATAAAAGACAATAATATAAACAAGACAAAATATAAACAAGACAACATAAATATAAACAAGACATACATCAGAATAAATATAAACAAGACATAATAAATATAAAAAGAACACATAAATATAAAAAGACACATAAATATAAACAAGACTACATAAATATAAACAAGAACATAATATAAATAAATAAATAACAAGACATACATAAATATAAACAAGACACATAAATATAAACAAGACACATAAATAAACAAGACACAAAATATAAACAAGACAGACATAAATATAAACAAGACATGACATAAATATATAAACAAGACACATAAATAAAAAAACAAAAACAGACAATAAATATAAACAAGACACATAAATATAAACAAGACTACATAAATATAAACAAGACAATAAATATAACAAGACATACATAAAATAATAAACAAGACAACATAATATAAACAGAACATAATAAATAAACAAGACAATAAATATAAACAAGACAATAAATATAAACAAGACACATAAATATAAACAAGACATAATATAAACAAGACATCATAAATATAAAAAGACACATTAAACAACTAAAATAACAAGACAATAAATATAAACAAGACAACATAAAATAAACAAGACACATAAATTAAACAAGAACATAAAATAAACAAGCAATACATAAATAATAAACAAGAACATATAAATAAACAAGACATACATAAATATAAACAAGACATAAATATAAACAAGACAACATAAATATAAACAAGACATAAATATAAACAAGACACTAAATATAAACAAGACAACATAAATATAAACAAGACACATAAATATAAACAGAATACAATAAATATAAACAGACAAATATATAAACAAGACACATAAATATAAACAGACATAAATAAACAAGACAACATAAATATAAACAAGACATACATAAATATAAACAAGACAACATAAATATAAACAAGACACATAATATAAACAAGACATCATAAATATAAACAAGACATACATAAATATAAACAAGACAACATAAATATAACAAGACACATAAATATAAACAAGACAATAAATATAAACAAGACACATAAATATAAACAAGACACATAAATATAAACAAGACACATAATATAAACAGACACATAAAATATAAACAAGAACATAAATATAAACAAGACATACATAATAAACAAGACATACATAAATAAAACAAGACATAATAAATATAAACAAGACATAAATTAAACAAGACACATAATATAAACAAGACATACATAAATATAAACAAGACATAATAAATAAACAAGACACATAAATATAAACAGACAACATAAATATAAAAAACATAAATATAAACAAGATACATAAATATAAACAAGAACATAAATATAAACAAAAACATAACTAAACAAGACACATAAATATAAACAAGACATCATAAATATAAACAAGACACATAAATATAAACAAGACACATAATATAACAAGACATACATAAATATAACAAGACAGACATAAATATAAACAAGACACATAAATATAAACAAGACATACAGAAATATAAACAAGACATACAGAAATATAAACAAGACCAGACAAACATAAGCAAGACCAGACATAAACATAAGCAAACACAAACCACAAAAAATGTGTAATATTCAATGTTCAGTGTTTAACAATTCTTTAACCCCCCCCCCCACCCCACAGAGAGAGGGAGAGAGAGAGGGAGAGAGAGAGAGAGAGGGAGAGAGAGAGGGAGAGAGAGAGAGAGAGAAAGGGAGACACACACACACTAAGACACACACACGCACACACACACTCACTCACTCTCTCTCCCCATCCCCCAAATACACCCACAAACACACTCAGCCACCCCAGTATATATACCTATTCAACTTGGCAAGCTGTCACCCAGGATCTACAAGACCAAGGGGCCTGTGACATGCCAATATCGCTTCGAACTGTGTTTTTGAGCAGGGTCTGTTCAAGTTTTACTACGGTAAGGTCACACACAAAAAGATGAGTTTGCACCTTCCGACCGCCCCATGTTCGTGCAAATCGCTCGTTAAAAAACAAGTAGTGTGTGGTTGATGGATCGAGGGAGGGAGGGAGGGAGGGAGGGAGGGAGGGAGGGAAGGATTTGGGGGCGGGGGGGGGGGGTGGCAGTGATTTAATGCGAAATTCAGCGAAAGGTCGTAGACCCCATCTGGACGGGAAAGATTTACATTACACATTACATCCAGTATTCTACACACATATTCATCAGACTTTCATGTGTGTATGCATGCACGCACATGAACATACATACATCACGAGAGAGAGAGAGAGAGTGCGAGAGACGAGGGGGGGGGGAGAGAGAGAGCGCGCGAAAGAGAGAAAGCAAAAGTGAGAGAGCGAGCGAGCGAGGGAGAGAGAGAGAGAGCGCGCGAAAGAGAGAGAAAGCAAAAGTGAGAGCGAGCGAGCGAGAGAGAGAGGAGAGAGGAGAGAGAGTGCGAGAGACGGTGAGAGAGAGCACGCGCGAAAGAGAGGAGCAAAAGTGAGAGCGAGCGAGAGAGAGAGAGAGAGAGTGCGAGAGACGGGGAGAGAGAGAGAGCGCGCGCGAAAGAGAGAGAGCAAAAGTGAGAGCGAGCGAGAGAGAGAGTGAGTGCGAGAGACGGGGAGGAGAGAATAGAGCGCGCGAAAGAGAGAGAGAAAGCAAAAGTGAGAGCGAGGAGAGAGAGAGAGAGAGAGAGAGGGACGGACAGACAGACACAGATTCAGTAGCCTCATGGTAAGTCTCCTTCGGAGAGGGGGGAGGAGGTGGAGAGGGAGGGGGACTGGCAGTGGGCTTGAAAGTCAATATTCGTTCCAGAAGGAAATCTGATCAGACAGTCCACATCGGAGTCAAAAATACATTATCTCCTTTTTCGCCCTTTTCTTGAGAAGCTAAGTGTGGGTTTGGCCTTTCTTCAAAGATTGTCACAGTCTGTGTCACACAAACACATACATACACACGCACGCACGCGCGCGCACACATACATACATACACACACGCGCGTGCACACACCTGCATGCACATAAATACACATGCACGCGCGAGCGCACACACACACACATACATGCACGCGCGTGCACATCCCACACATAAGCACGCACGCACACACATACACGCACACATACATACACATACACGCACACATACATACACACGCACGCACATAAATACACATGCACGCGCACACAAACACACATGCACACACACATACACGCGCGTGCACACACATCAAATACATAAGCACGCATGCACACACATACACACGCACACACACTCACGCACGCACGCACACACACGCACGCACACACACATACACACACATACATACACACACACAATACATACACACACTCGTCTAAAAGCACATATGTGAAAAGAGCTTAAAAGAAATAACGAACGAACACGAACGAACGAACACGAACACACACACACACACACACACACACACACACACACACACACACACACGCACGCACGCACGCACGCACACGCACGCACACACCACGCACGCACACACACACACACACGATTGTCACAGTCTGTGTCATACCTGGTTTCAGTTTCAGTTTTCTCAAGAAGACAAATATCTATCCCCGTCCTACTGACATCATCACCACCCCCCACCCCCAAAATGGGTCACGGCTTTTATTTCAACTTGTATTTGAGACATACTGTTGGATCAGACCTGTTTACACATTTGGTGAAGAGCTGTCCATACACTGGTGACACGTCTTTGTAGATACAACTCCGTTAGTCATCATCATCATGTGCCCTGCCGCATGGCGTTGGCGATCATGGCCCTCCATATGTATCTATCCCTTGTTGCCGCAAGCACATCTTCCACCCTCTCTGTCCTCAGCCACTCTGCAAGTCCGTCCAATATTTTCTCCCTGGGTCTACCCGGTGCTCTCTTTCCCTCCAGCTTTCCTGTTGTGACCAGGTGCTCTAATTCCCCTTTCCTCATGAAATGGCCTAAAAATGTTGCCTGTCTTTTCCTAATCTTCCTTATGAATGATCTTCTTGTGTCTGCCTCCGTCAAGACTGTCTCGTTTGTTTTCTTTGCTGTCCATGGAACTCTCAACATTCTTCTTAGAAACCATATCTCGGTTGCCTCGATCTTGTTCTGGCTTTGCGTGCTGACTGTCCACGCCTCAAAACCGTTTAACAGTATTGGTTCTATATAACAATCAAGAACTCGCTTCCTGATGTTAATTGGTAAGCATTTGTCGGTAAGACTCCATTAACCCTTCGATTCCCGCACCCTGTCCACCAGCATCCTGCAAAATCAACAATGCTAGCAAATGCTAGACTACGGCTCATGAAGACATGGGCATTCCATTTGGTCCCCTTTTTATCCACTGGACGAGGCGGCAGGGAAGTTTTTAGTCCTGTTTTTATTATCCATTGTTTGGTGTTTGTGACCGTGCGTTGGCGCTTGACAAAGGCCGGTTGGCCGAAAATTTGCACTTGTTTTGTTAAATACGCGCTTACCTTGGTTTTCTAATGCTAGCAAAGCAAAAACAACCCTTTGACTTCCTCACCCTATCCACCAGCTTTCTGCCAAAACAAAAACTCTCCCTACCAAAGCATGTCTCAGGTGTAGGCTTATAGCTTATACCATGACTGTGTTGGATCTCCTCCATTGCACACACCCTTTAGTGGAAGCTGGTGGATACGGTGGGGGAGTCAAAGTGTTAAGTTTATGCAGTTGGTGGATAGGGTGCGCGAGTCGAAGGGTTAAAGCCAAAATGAAAATTCTCCCTGCCAAAGCATGTCATCAATATAGGCTTATAGCTTATAGCCAGAGAAAAGTTGAGAGTTCCAAGGACAGCAAAGAAAACAAACGAGACAGTCTTGATGGAGGCTGACACAAGTCGATCACTGATAAGGAAGATTAGGAAAAGACAAACATTTACAGGCCATTTTATGAGGAAGGGGGATTTGGAGCACCTGGTCACAACGGGAAAGCTGGAGGGAAAGAGAGCACCAGGTAGACCCAAGGAGAGAATGCTGGACGGACTTGCAGAGTGGCTGGGGATGAGGAGGGTGGGGGAGATGCTGGGGGCAACGAGAGATAGAGATGGTTGGAAGTCCATGGTCGCCGGCGCCATGCGGCAGGGCACCTGATGATGATGATGATGATGATGAGCTTATACCATGACTGTTTTCCATCTTCTCCATCACACACAGCATCTTGTATTTGAGACATACCGTTGGGCCAGATCCGTTTAAAAATTTGGTGAAGAACTGTCCACTCCATTAACCCTCTCTTTCCC
>JAPXFY010000022.1:68452165-68477165 GCA_030674185.1 Monoplex corrugatus
AGAGAGAGGAGAAGAGAGAGGAGAGAGAGAAGAGAGGGAGAGAGAAGAGGGGAGGGAGAGAGAGAAAGAAAGAGAGAGAGGAGAGAGAGAGGGAGAGAGAAGGAAGAGAGGGAGAGGGAGAGAGACAGGCAGAACAAGAGACAGCAGAGGATACTAAGGAAGAGAGCAGGCCATGGAGAAAGTGGAACGAAAAAAGATGACGAGATATGAACCAAAGACAAAATGTCAAGTACGACAGAAACAGAGCAGAGGACAGGGAGAGAGAGAGAGACAGAGAGAGAGACATGAGAGAGACAGAGAGAAGAGAGAGACAGGAGAGAGGGGAGACAGAGAGGGAAGAGAGAGAGAGGGAAGAGAGAGACAGAAAGAAGAGAGACAGAGAGGGAGAGAAAAGATGAGAGCACACAAGTACAGAGAACAGAGTAGAGAGACGAGAGAGAAACAGAGGGAACATAAGAAGAGAGAGACAGAGAGAGAGAGACAGACTGGGAGGGGAAGAGACTGGCAGAGAGATGAAATACACAGAGACAAAGAGAGTCAGACAGACAACACAGACAGACAGGCAGGCAGGCAGGCAGGCAGGCAGAGGTCATTCTCCCATGTGCTGACTTCTGACACAACATTCAAGTTCGTTGGGGTAAGGCCAAACCCCCTGTCGGTGTGATCCACAAGACGCCTGTGGTGTGAAGTGATATTACACTTTGTGAAGATTTATGGCCACTCTTACACCATGCAAGCCAACTGCCCAAGGTTTTCGCCTGTCGCGTTTTCAGTACACATTTTATTAGCAAGAAATGCTGAGCTCTGTACCTTTGAGTTCAGTATCTCTTCCCCTCCCCCTGTCAATCTTCGCCTTAAAATCCAGCATGTGTATTCATGAAGGAAAGAAAGCATGATCATGTAATACCCTGACTTTACTCCACTGGTTACCAATCAAACTTTACTGCCAGTGTAAAATTTCAGCTTGCTTATTCCTATTTTGATGGATCTAACATTCAGATCGACTCAAAACATCACCTTGTGATCCTTATTATTATTTAGATGGTTCCAGAGGGGAGTAAAGGAGGCAGTCTACATCGCCGCAAGGAACCCCACCCTCAACCGTGACCGGGGCCGACACAACCTGTCATCGATGTACTCCTCACTTGTTCAGTCGCACTGTTGTCGCGAGTTCGCTCACGGCGGTGCGCACTGAAGCCAGTTCTCAACCCAGCAGTTGCGCTGAAGAAGTCGGCCGGATCGCCGATGAAAGCTACGCAGTAAGTAGCCTTTTTGTCACTGAGAGACAAGTTTAGCCAAGTAGCCATTATCCTTATTATTATGTTACTTTTGTTTAAAGCCCAGCCGATTGCGTACAGCCATATCAGGACTATACCCATTTCAATACACGCACAATAATTTAACAGGAGAAAAATGAAAAGAAAATTCAGTACGCATATCATAACTAAGGACACTAAACCATATATACATATGCTTAAATTGACTAAAATTGCTTCCGCATATTTCCCTAGTGCCAAAAATGCACTTAATACATGTACCTATTTGTCAATCCTAAGAGAAAGTACGTATGACTTTACTGAACACATACAGGTGAATAGACCAGCAAGGCAGAAAATGATAGGAAGAAAAGACAGAAAGCAAAGGGTTAAGGCAGAAACAGAGAGAGTGATGGCTGACTTAACCCTTTGACCCCTGCACTGTCCGCCAGCATCCTGCATTGACAACCATGCAAGAACTTAACCTTTTGACTCCCTCACCCTTTCCACCAGCTTCCCTGCTTTTTGCAGTTGGTGGATAGGGTGCGGGAGTCAAAGGGTTTAAGACACTTTTTTCCTGTCCGTGTGACCTTGACTATGGAGCCGTGACTTTCAAACTTTGGCATTCGCGATTCTTAACTGATGTAGACCTTGATGTCAACTTCATAAAAATCCACACTTAAAGAGCTGAGATTGGTTGTTTAATGACTGATATACTGATTGATATGTTGACAGATTATCCAATGACGATGAAAAATATATGAATAGTCATGGGTTGAGCAATGGATTTACAGACATGTTGATCAACTATTGATGAAAATCGTATTTATAGTAAATTATTATGATGTTGATATAGTCAGACAGGTGTTGTCAATGTATTATTATGTATCACGTATGAATTACTTTTGGGATTACTCCAGACTGTGGATTACATGGAATTGTAAAATAAGCTGGACATAAACAAAATGCCAGTCCCATCCCCACCCATCCCATTGTTGTATTGTGGCCCATGGCCGATGTACATTAAACTGTTCGAGTCTGAGTCTGAGTCCGACCCTCTTTCTCTCTCTCTCTCTCTCTCTGTCTGTCTCACACACACACACATCCCTATCTCGGGCCGATATTAATTCACTTAAAAAAAAAAAAAAAAAAAACGACAAACAAGGAAAAAACCTTCACACTTCAATCACTAAACGGTAAGAAAGAACTGCCCTCCCATTCTTAAAAAAATCGACGTAGAAAGCGATACGACTTTTTTCTATCGCCCTTACTTTTTCTAAAAATACAACAACAAAGAAAACGACAAAAAAAGATAACCCGACCCACACCCACACTCTTCAATCAATAGCCGGTATAAACAAATCGCTCTACTCCCCCTGCCCCACCCAAAAAAAAACAAAAACCGAGAGAGAGAGAGAGAGAGAGAGGGAAAGAGAGAGAGAGAGAGAGAGAGAGAGAGAGAGAGAGAGAGAGAGTTCCTACGCAAAAAGCGATACTACTTTTTAGTTTATCGCCTGCGGATATAAGTGACCTCAAAAACCGTAATATATTGGCTGTTTGTGTGCACAAGCTGGATATGCCAGGGTGTGAGTGGGCGAACAAGGCACTCGTGTGGACAGGTCCATAAAACATGTATTGTCACTTGTGAGAATTTATACAACGGACAGCAGTGACAGGGGCTGTGATTCAGACCCACCGTTTTGTTGTTGTTGTTGTTTTGTTTGCTGCCTCGTCTTCTGCACAGTTTTGTGTTTCATGTTTCTGTGTTTCATTTTCATGTGTCTGGTTTTACTTGACTGAAAGTCTGTTAGTGTGCTGTTCCTGTAACGTGCAAATGGCAGGCTTTAGGCTTCGGTATTATGTAAGTAAAATAACAATATTAACAATAATAATTATTATTATTATCATTATCATTATTAGTTATTAATAAATATAGACATCTTTTATTCAACATTTCTTTTCCCAGATACGTTTCATGAACACCAACAGCTGAAGCAATTTTCTGAATTCATATAGAATGCGGGTCAAACTTATGAATAAGAACAAGTTAATATTTAACAAAATGTCAATAAAGCCGACTGAGCAATCAAAATGAGTAAATAGTTGAAAAATGGTGAAAACTTTGAAAACTTGAAAGCGAAATGTGTATCAAGGTGGAGAATTTGAACGGACATAATTGACAAGCGCGGGTTGACGTCATCTGGGGTCAAGTCAGACCTCCAGTCACAAGGTCCTGTGCTTGATACGTCTGGATACATCCACCTGGAGGGTGGGGATTTTCTGATTTCCCAGGTCATTGTTTTTTGTTTAAAGCACAGCCGACTGCGTTGACCATATCAGGGCTAGAACGCTTCAAAACATACACAACACTTCAAGAGATAAGAAAAAAAGAAAAAAGAAAATTAAGTCCACATATCAAGTATTCGCACAATTAAGTCCATATACAATGCATTCGCCACAATAATCCACATATAATGATCGACACATTTAGAGCTGCATTGGCGTGACCTTTCCGTCCAATTTATCGCACAGTGGATTTAAAAAACATATCTGAATACTAATTTAATCATAACTAAGGACACTGAAACACATAAGAATGGGCCTAAATTCACCTAAATTGCTTCACATGAATACTAATTTAAACACACCTAAAACATATAAAAAAAGCATAAATTACCTAAAATCGCTTCCGCACATTCACTTCCCTAGAGCCACAACTGCACTTAATAACCTGCATCCAATTATCAATCTTTAGAGAAAAGTACGTGAGACTTCTCGAACACATACAGGCGAATGGACCAGCAGGGCAGAAAATGATAGAAAAAATGACAGAAAGTAAAGGAACAAGGCAGAAAAAAAGGGAGAGTGACAGAAAAAGGAATTTCTAGCACAGAATTTCCAGAAGGTGGGATGCTATTTACACTGAAAGAGCCCCGGCATCCCCACGGGAGGAGTTCATGTAACAACAAGGACACAGATGTATGTAAAAAGGAAGGACAGGTTTGATTTCATTCAGTACTCTGAGTGTCAGAAAAATGTTTTCAAGACGCGTGCGAGTACGTGCGTACTTCAAAGTTTTCCATAAAGGTACATATGTGAATAAGCGTTAAAAGAATTAACGAACATTTCGAATGTGTTATTTGATGTAGGCACAAGTTCACAAAGGAAGACAGAATTTTACCCACACCACACTGCAAATACTCACGATATTAACCCTTCATTCAACACCTCACTGCACCAAGCCTACACGAGGGAGAGAGGGAGAGAGACAGAACACAAACGGACAGATATAAAAGGAATGTGAGGGAGGGAGAGAGAGAGAGAGAGAGAAAAGAGAGGAGACTGTTTTTTGTGAAAAAGAGGTAGAGAGAAAAGAGGGGGAGAGCGAGCGAGCGAGCGAGCGAGAGCGTGAGAAAGAGAGAAGAGAGAGAGAGGACTGTGTGTATGTGTGTGAGGGAGAGAGGAGTGTGTATGTGTGTGTGTGTGAGGGAGGGGGAGATAGTGTTTGTGCGAGAGAGAGAGAGAGAGAGAGAGAGAGAGAGAGAGAGAACTGAGACAATTATATTCATGCTGGGTCATAGTCCCGAATAAAGCAGGGGCGAAACAAAACATGTCACAGATGTCATGCTCATTACAAAGCACACATTTTAAAATTAGCCATATCCAATGAATTACATTAGAGCTATTTCTTAAAGCCGGAAAGATTTTAACTGCGAATCGATGTATGATCTCTTCAAATATCCATGTTGTTAAAATATGATCGAAATAAACATGATGTCGACAATATTCTATTGGGATGGAATCAAATATCATTCAATAGGGTTGTAGACAACAATCTATTGGGATCAAAGATCAACACCGGGCATTTTAAAACAAAATGAACTCCATCTTTTGACTGATTATAGACTGGTTATCATTATTATTATTATTTATATTATTATTATTATAATTGTATTTATCACTCATTATCACCTAGTTGTGTTGCTAATATTATTATTATTATCATCATCATTTAAATCCCAGCTGACTCCTCACAGCCATATCAGGGATTTCTTTCTTTTTTTTTGTTTAAAGCCCAGCCGACTGCGCAGAGCCACATCAGGGCTAAACCACTTCAAAACACACAAAACCTCAACAGGGAAAAAAAAGAAAGAAAACTACACATATTAATGCATTCGCGCACATAATCTAAGGACATGCCCCCTGCGTAGGACCATTCCGTCCGATTTATCGCACAGGGGAGATTAAAAAACACACCTGAATACAAATATAAGCATACATAGGACACCAAAACATATAGCAAAAACAGGCATAAATTACCTAAAATTGCTTCCGCATATCTCACCTCCTTAGAGCCAAAAATGCACTTAGTACATGTACCCAATTATCAATCCGAGGAAAATGTACTTTATCGAAAGAATACAGGTGAATGGACCATTAAGGCAGAAAATAAAATAAGTAGAAATGACAGAAAGCAAGGCAACAAGGCGGAAACAAAGAGAGTGACAGAAAAGAGGAAATTTCTAGCACAGAATTTCCAGAAGGTGGGGATACTATTTATACTGAAAGAACCCCCGGCAACCCAACGGTGGGACACATCATTCAGGTTATAAACACCTCAAACAAAACAAAATCTTAACACATCGATGACACTGGAAAAGAGAATTCATTAAACGTGGTAAATAAACCAGCAAGGCAGGAAATGAGAAAGGAAGAAAAGATGACAAAGGAACATGACAGAAGCAAGAGAAAACGACACTAAAAGAGGAAATTCGGACATTTCTAGCACAGAAGCTCCAGAAGGTGAGGATACTACATGTATTTACACTGAAAAAGCCCCCGACATCCCCACAGACTGGGCATATCAATTCAATGCTGTTTACATACATATATCGAAAAGTGGCCGCATCTTTTGCGTGTGTGTGTGTATGTGTGTGTGTGTGTGTGTGTGTGTGTGTGCGTGTGTGTGTGTGTGTGCGTGTGTGTGTGTATGTGTGTGTGTGTGTGTGTGTGCGTGTGGTGTGTGTGTGCGTGTGTGTGTGTATGTGCGCGCGCGCGTGCTTGGGAGAGAGAGGGAGAGCCAGATAGAGAATGAGAGAGAAAGAGACAGAGCAGAGAAAGACAACGTACGTGAAAAAAGAGAGAGCGTGAGAAAGAGTGAGTGAGAGAGGAGAGAGGGAGAGAGAGCCAAATAGAGAATGAGAGACAGACAGAAAAGGGAAAGAGAGAGAGAGAGAGAGAGAGAGAGAGAGAGAGAGAGCGCAGCGACAAAGTAGAGAAAGAATGTGTTTGTGAAAAAGACAGAGAACATGAGAGTGACTGAGTGGGTGAGCGAGAAATAGAGAGAGAGGGAGAGAGAGAGAGAGCGAGAGGGAGTCAAAGAGCGAGAGGGAAAGAGTGAGAATGAGAGTGTATGAGAGAGAGTGAGAGAGAGAGTGTGTGTGTGTGCGCGCGCGCGCATGTGTGAGTGAGAGGGAGGGAGATTTTGTGTATACGCGCGCGCGCGTGTGCGTGAGAGAGAGAGAAAGCGTGCGTTAGAGGGAGGGAGGAGGAGGAGGAGAGAGAGAGAGAAAGAGAGAAACGGGGGAAACAAAGAAAACCACCAGCTGTTATCAGTATCAGTGGTATTTATATAGTGATTTTTATCTCACACCAAACGATGTACACAACAGACAGCTGGCCTGGTTCAAAAGTTGATCAAAACAAGTTATTATCATCACTATTGATTGTGATCATTGTTCTTTCTTTCTCTCAACAGGCTCCACCTTTGTCTCCTTCCCCGTGTTGACACCAGGCAGATGTTCAGTATTGACAGTGTTCTAACAACCAACGTGACCACTGTTTGTTAAAAACCACAGTGTGAACATCAGCCAAAACTAGACATTATTAGACAGGTTCATATAGATTTTCAGACCAAAAATTTAAGGAGTTTTGAAGCACTTTTTTTTTTTAATTTAAGGACTTACTTCAAGGATAACTTTAAGAAAAATAATCACGAAATTCTGACACAAATTAAATCATTCGCTGTTACTCTTCAATACTCACATCATGGATCCTCTGCGAGCATAGATTTCTTTAGGAATCTCAGCTGTTTATATCAGTACAGCCACAAATGTTTGTTTCAACTTTTTTTTTTTTTTTTTTTTTACAAACTTAAGATTTTAATTCTTACTGTACACAACACCCGAACACCTTGTGGAGCGGTCAAATTTTCGATGATTTTACACAGACTTTATTAAAAATCATAGGCAGTGACAAAACTTAAGGACTTTTTAAAGACCTTTCAGCAAAAGCCTGATTTTTAAGGACTTTTAAGGCCTTAAAAAGCATGTCCTCAAAATTAAGGACTGTGCGAACCCTGTTAGACCAAAAAATTGATATTTTGTTGTCAAGCTGAGAGAACACGAATTTTGTTTAGTGACATTATGCTCGCTCTCTTCGGGGGAAAGCTTTCACTCGCGCTGCCTTCGCCACAACATCGGCGTTAATTAAGTGGAGTGACCAAATACCAAACGCCCAGGTCCTAGCAGGCGCTGGTCTCCCCGCCATGCACACACTGCCCAAGCAACGCTGGATTGACAACCCGGTTAAGACAAAAGACAACAGTTAAAAACCATGCTCACCGTTAACCTTGCATGTCTAAAATGCAATTAAAGAAAAACAGCCGTAAAATCATATCAGGTGAAATCTATTGGATCTAGACGTATCCCAAAGGGTATCCTTTACGGTGAACTAGTCTCCGCCCCAGCTACGTTACAAAGACGTCTGCAAGCGCGATATTACAGTTCAGGACATAACACAGAGAGATGAGTGGACACAGCAGCTGACCACGACGGATGGTGCAGTGTGCTCCGTAAACAACTCAGTTTGGGAGAAAAGAGGATCCAGACCTTAGCTGAAGAAAAGAGTCACGCGGAAAGCAAGCCCCTGTGAAGACAATCCCATGGCCACCATCCATACATGCATCCAGTGTCGCAGAGACTGTCTTTCCCGCGTCGGCCTTACCAGCTACAGCCGACGCTGCTCTAGAGGCGTCAACTCGACACGACACGACACTAGGGCGCATCATCCACAGTCGACGCTGACTGACGGAGGCCTACTACTGATTCATGCCAAGTGTTCAGTGGCTTGTGGAGACATGAAAACACCCAGAATGCATGCCCACCAAATATATGCAGACTGTGCAACAACACAGTGGAAAGCAAACAGCTCACTTAACACCTCGAGTTGCCCGTGCTCCACTATAATTGTCTTATTATGTGTAATGCTCAGTGAGTCCAAATGAGTCTGGAAAATAACGCTACATAAGAACGATCACTGTTACTGGTATTTTTGTTTAAAGCCCAGCAGACTGCGTAGAGCCATTATCGGGGCCATAACCGTTTCAAAACACACAAAACTTCAACAGGAAAAAGAAAACGAAAATCAAGTCCACATATCAGTGCATTCGCGCACATAATATAATAATAATATATACAATGTTATATAGCGCAAAATCTTGATAAAATCAAATCTAAGCGCTAAAACAGACACACACGCACGCACGCACACACACACGCACGCACGCCCCGCACACGCACAGCACACGGCTATAAAAGGGGAGAAAGAATAAAAGCAATGGAAAACTATAGAGAGCATATTATATACAATTATATGTACAATGTGATTCCCCTCCGAGTGGAGACAGGCTGCAGAGGGGGATTGAGTGAGGTCAGGATTTTATGCAGAGGAGAAAAGGTGAGTTTTGAGAGCGGACTTGAAGGAGACAAAAGTAGGTTGCTGACGGACTGAGAGAGGAAGTTTGTTCCAGGAGAGTGGACCAGAAACAGAGAAGGCTCGTGGACCATAGGTATTGAGCTTAGTGCGTGGAAAGCGAAAAGTCAGAGGATGGAGGCAGAGCGGAGGGTACGTGAGGACATGCCCCTGGCGTTGACCATACCGTCCAACTTATCACACAGGGGATTTAAAAAAAACACCTGATTACAATTTTAAGCACACCTAAGGACACCAAAACATATAAAGACAGGCACAAGTTACCTAAAATTGCTTCTGTATATCTCACCTTCCAGAGCCAAAATGCATTAATCCTGTACCCAATTATCAATCCAAAGAAAAAGTACGTTAAGACTTTATCGAACACATACAGGTGAATGGACCAGCAAGGCAGAAAATGATAGGAAAAAATGACAGAAAGCAAAGGAGGAAGAAGAAAAAAAGAAGTGACAAAAAAGAAATTCCAGCACAGAATTTCCAGAAGGTAGGGCGTTTAATTACGGTAATAGTAATCCTAACTCGAAATGTGCTTGTCACTACAGCCAATATGATATTGGTGCTGTTCTCCTTTTGAGTACCGGTGCACTTTAAGTTTAACAGTGACCAAAGATCTAACCATAACCCAAATTCCACCCTTACCCGAATCCTGTTTGCTCTGCCACGGTAAGAACGCGTGCGGCTACACTCAAAAATTCCGATGACTAAGAGACTCTGAAATGTTAACCTTGACCGAAAGTCTAACCTTGTGCACTCACTCTCCCCCACCTCATCCCCCCCCCTGTCTCCCCTACCCATCCACACATTCGGAAACCACACAGTAATCAGAGCCAAGAACAAACCAATAAATTATCGACTACTCTTGACAAGATCAGCAATTTTACAAGTCAAAGAGTCTTGCACTAGGAAACCAGCAAAGTATCACGAAGGCACACAGTAGCTGTAAAACGAGACACCATGGACAATCAATCATCGACATAATGATCATGTACTTGACACCAGTTCAATACCCTGTATTACTGTCATCAGCACGGGTACTGTACGGAACGTCCTACTGTGTTCACCTTTGCCAAGACACAACCACACACAGGGATAACAACAACAACAACAACAAAGTTACTGCAAGATAGTCAAGCCACTCTGAAAAAAATCCTTTTTTATACAAAAATCTTTCAAAGAAAATCCAGATTCTATGTTTTCCAAGGTCATCGTGACTTTACAGAAACTTCGGTTGAAATGAAACCAATATGCATCGACTTTGGAGTTTGTTCAATAGGGATTCACAGCACTCGGACAATTCCATACGCCTCTCCATCCAAATCTGCCAGCAGATATCTGGCAGCCTCCTGAGCCTGCGCAAAACCCTATGTGCTGGAAAGGTCTTGGAGAAGAAGGAAAAAAAACAACAACAACAAAAACATGGAACACAATGGCAGAAACAGTGAAAATGGATTTTAAGTGTTGTCAGATGTTCATGAAAAAGTGTTTTTCACATAGTGTTCTCAAAAATTGCTGATTTTAATCACTCTTTTTGGTTAGTATGCTCTTTTCTTCATAATTTACCGTAAAAACTTTTTCGCGAATGCTTGAGTCCAAAACGTTGACAAAAAATTTGGGAAAGATCTATGCTAAAGAGTAGAGAACATTTTTTGTCTTTCAACTTGTCTTGTTCATTTTCAAATACATAACATTTACAAACATCTTCTTGAAATGCATGCAATGTAATCAACAGATACAACAAAGTGTGGATATATATATGTGTGTGTGTGTGTGTACACACACACACACACATATGTATACATGTGTGTGTGTGTGTGTGTGTGTGTGTGTGTGTGTGTGTGTGTGTGTGTGTGTGACAACAATGCTTTACTACATTATGTAAATGTATTTGCATATATATATATTACAATGAACACATTGTTTCTGTTGAATATGCATTGTACAAACACACACACAACCAAACACACACACAACATACACACACACACTCTCTCTTCTCTCTCCTCTCTCTTCTCTCTCTCTCTCATGCACGTGGAGTCAAAGGTTGGAATTACTGCTCTGTATAACCTGCCATTTTTTTTTCACATTTAAACATTGTCATCGTGTCCATTGGTTCGCTGTGTTGTGTTTGTGTGTGTTGTGTTGTAAGTTACGTCACTGCCTGCCCAACAAGACCTTCTGCTCCATCCTCTTTCGCCTCTAGTGTATTCACTCACCGCCACAACCGCTCATTTCCGTTCTCCAACACACCTCGACAACTCCACCGAAAGGGAAGACAGTCCATATTGCTTACAGCCCAGCCGACTACTAGAGCCATATCAGGGCTAACACAATGTCAAAAATGACAACCTGGTTAAGATAACAGACAACAGTTAAAAGCCATGCTCACCGTTAACCTTGCAAATCTAGAATGCAATTAAAGAAAAACAGCAGTAAAACCAAGTCAGGTGAAATCTATTGATCTTTTGTAAAAACTGGAAAAATTGCATCAGGAGGGACGTCTCTGAAGAGGTTCTTTAAGGAGTCCGCCGTGTAGTGCTTTTGTCTCACATCATACAAATCCCAGCAATCAAGGAGGAGGTGTCCGATGCTCAACGGCTCATCACACGGTATACACCATGGTGCTTCTTCATTTTTCAAAAGGTATGAGTGAGTGTAGGATGTGTGACCCGCTCGGAGGGGAATCACATGGTTATAATATATAATTGTATATGCTATGCTCTCTATAATTTTCCATTGCTTTTATTCTTGCTTTTATTCTTTCTCCCCATTTATAGCCATGCGCTTGTGTGTGCAGTGTGTGCGTGCGTGCGTGTGTGTCTGCTTCAGCGCTTAGATTTGATTTTATCAAGATTTTGCGCTATATAAATATTGTAATTATTATTATTATAAATATTGTAATTATTAATTATTATAACACTGTCTCTTTCTTACGGTTCCCTGCAGCAGATGTGAGAATTTCTGTCAGGCTAGGGTGGATTTGGAAAAGTTTGTTATCTGCTTATTCCAATCCTCCTGCCACAGATTTCTCACGTAACTGTGTGCTTTGGATTTTACATCTGTGTAAGGAATGAAGGATTTAGACATCTTTTCCCTTGTGGCCTTCTTGGCCAGGTAGTCAGCCTTTTCATTGCCTCCAATACCAACATGGCCAGGAAGCCTGGCAAAATTAAGGCTGAAAGAACTTCAAGTACGTAATACAGTATCATCAGGTGCCCTGCTGCATGGCGTTGGCGATCATGGACTTCCATCTGCCTCTATCTCTCGTTGCCCCTAGCATCTCCCCCACCCTCCACGTCCCCAGCCATTCTGCATTCCGTCCAGCATTTTCTCCCTGGGTCTACCCGGTGCTCTCTTTCCCTCCAGCTTTCCCGCCGTGACCAGGTGCTCCAAATCCCCCTTCCTCATAAAATGGCCTATAAATGTTGCCTGTCTTTTCCTAATCTTCCTTATGAGTGATCTACTTGTGTCTGCCTCCATCAAGACTGTCTCGTTTGTTTTCTTTGCTGTCCATGGAACTCTCAACATTCTTCTTAGAAACCACATCTCGGCTGCCTCAATTTTGTTCTGGCTTTGTTTGTTGACTGTCTACGCCTCGCATCCGTACAACAGTATTGGTTCTATATAACATTCAAGAACTCTCTTCCTGATGTTAATTGATAGGCATTTGTTGGTAAGAATGCTTGTGATCTTGAATGCCGTTTTGGCTTGGCCGATTCTGCCGGCTATTTCGGCTAATACAGTGTACTGAAAGTAAAAAGTCGTTGAGTACAAGTATACTGACGGTGTACTACATACGTAAATGTAAATCATTGTCATAAAAAGCCAGACCTACGCGTTAAACAGTCTACTACGTGTTTCCTGGTTTTTGTGTGAGTGTGTTGGTAGGGCGATGGTGATGTGTGATACTGACATGGCGACAGTTTGTCACACTCTTACGTCAATAGCTTGTTGGTGCGCGCGTGCGTGTGTGTGTGTGTGTGTGTGTGTGTATGTATGTATGTGTGTGTGTGTGTGTGTGCGAGAGAGAGAGAGAGAGAGAGAGAGAGAGATAGACAGTGCATGTGTATGTATACGTATGTGCGCGCACAAAAGGTGTGTGTGTGTGTGTGTGTGTGTGTGTGTGTGTGTGTGTGTGTGTGTGTTGTGTGTGTGTGTGTGTGTGTGCGAAAGAGAGAGAGTGTGTGAGAGAGTGCATGTGTATGTATACGTATGTGCGCGCACTCAAGTATGTGTGTGTATGTGTGTGTGTGTGTGTGTGTGTGTTGTGTATGTGTGCGCGAGAGAGAGAGAGAGAGAGAGAGTGAGTGCATGTGTATGTATACATATGTGCGCGCACCCAAGTGTGTGTGTGTGTGTGTGTACACATACATGTGTGTGTATGTGGGTATGTACGCGCAGACGTGTGCGCATACTCAATGTGTACGTGCATGAGCGTATATGTGTGCGTGTTCAATGTACGTGATTACGTGAATGTATGCGTGTGTGTGTACGTGTGTGTTACGTGTGTGTGTGTTACGTGTGTGTTCTTGTGCATGTCTGTATACATGCGCATACTTGTGTGCTCGCACGTGTCTACGTGTACGTATGTACGGATGTGTGTGTGCACATGTGTGTATGAGTTCAAGTTCATATTGCTTACAGCCCAGCCGACTACTAGAGCCATATCAGGGCTAACACCACGTCAAAAACGACAAACATGAACGCACGCGCTCTGTGCGTTGTGTACGTGTGCGTGCGTGTGTGTACGTGTGTGTGTGCGTGTGCACCTCGTGGCTGTTTTTTAGTCTCGAAGGGCGTGGGGTAGTAAACGTGCGCTAGTTCTGTCACTTTCTACGCACTTTTTTTCTGTCCGTCCGCTTTAATCTCCCTCTCTCCCCTTCTGTGTCTCCCCGCTCTCTTCCCCCCCCCCCCCCCCCTGTCTCTCTGAGGCTTATGCACAACTAAGTGCACGCATCGACACATGCTAACGAAAGTTTCACACACACACACACACGCACAACGCACACACACACACACGTACACACACCTCTTACACATGTTAACATGAGCACCCCTCTCTTCTATAAACACAACGCGTATAATGTCTCACACAGGTGCAGGTATGCACACATAACACACCTAATCATCCACATACATACGCGCAACATACATAACACACGCGCATAGTTCTTGTTTTCGTTTAAAGCCCAGCCGACTGCGTAGAGCCATATCAGGCTAAAACCGTTTCAAAACACATACAGTACTTCAACGGGGGAAAAATGGAAAAGAAAAATTAAGTAGACATATCAATGCATTTGCGCACATATCTAAGGACATGCCCCTGGCGTTGTCCTCTCCGTCCAATTTACCATACAGGGGAACACCCATAACACACTCGCTCCTACACACACACACACACACAACACAACACACACACACACACCACACACACACCACGCACGCACGCGCGCGCCACACACACACACACACACACACGCACGTAAATACGTGCACATATACACATTTCACTAGTTTCAATAGCAGGAAATTTGTCGATCTTACAATTCAGAAGCCATTTCCTGGTACCAGTAGATGCACACAGGTCATGGCACGCTATTTTAGTTTCAGTTTCTCAAGGCCACTCCACGGTCGAACGAAATCCCTTAAACACAGACGACAGTTCAAGTTCACATTGCTTATAGCCCAGCCGACTACAAGAGCCATATCAGGCCTAACACAACGTCAAAAACACAACCCGGTTAAGATAAAAGACCAAAAACAACAACAAAAAACAGCCATAAAATACACCGACACAGATGACTTGTGACAGGTAAAATCCAAAGTGACCATGGCATAAACCCTTCACCTGCGCATGAGCCCACACGCTGGCAAGGTCTCAGAGGCACTCGTTCATATCACTTACAGCCCAGCCGACTACTAGGCCATATCAGGGCTAACACTACGTCAAAAACGACAACCCGGTTAAGATAAAAGACAACAGTTAAAAACCATGCTCACCGTCAACCTTGCAAGTCTAAAATGCAGTGAGGCAGAAACAATGAGAGTGACAGAAAAGAGTAAATTTCTAGCATAGAATTGCCTGAATGTAGGGATACTATTTATACTGAAAGACCCCCCGGCATCAAAACGAGGGGATAATACAAGATCCAAAACAAGTGCGACTGCCCGCGCCCAAGCAAACAGGAACCAGAAGAACAAGAAAACCAATGTAAGCGCGTATTTGACAAAACACAAAACAAGCGCAAATTTTCGGCCAACCGGCCTTTGTCAAGCGCGAACGCACGGTCACAAACAGACCACAAACACCAAACAACGGATAATAAAAACAGGACTAAAAACTTCCCTGCTGCCTCGTCCAGTGGATAAAAAGGGACCAAATGGAATGCCCATGTCTTCATGAGCAGTAGTGGGGGGGGGGGGGGGGGGCTGAGCGCTTAATACGATGAGCTGGCAAGGTCTTCCAATAAAACACTGACACCAACAGAAGGATTAAAGCAGTAAGATGGACAACGAACAAGGCAACTTTTATGTTGAAGGCTCCAGTTCAAGTTCATATTGCTTACAGCCCAGCAGACTACTAGGGCCATACCAGGGCTAACACCACGTCAAAAGCGACAACCTGGTTAAGATAAAAGACAACAGTTAAAAAACCATGCTCACCGTTAATCTTCGAGTTTAAGTTCATATTGCTTATAGCCCAGCCGACTACTAGAGCCATATCAGGGCTAACACCACGTCAAAAACAGCAACCCAGTTAAGACAAAAGACAACAGTTAAAAACCATGTCACCGAAACCGTGATGTCTAAAATGCAATTAAAGTAAACAGCCGTAAATACAATACAATACTTTTTTTGATAGCGCAAAATCTGATAAAATCAAATCTAAGCGCTAAAAAACACGCACGCACCACACACACACCACGCACACAGCTAAAATGGGGAGAAAAAATAAAGCAATGGAAAATTATAGAGAGCATATTATATACAATTATATATTACAATGTGATTCCCACGAGCGGAGACAGGCTGCAGAGGGATTGAGTGAGGTCAGGATTTATGCAGAGGAGAAAAGGTGAGTTGAGAGCGGACTTGTAAACTGAAAATTGCATCAGGGGACGTTCGAGATGTTCTCACGGAGTCCGAACTGAAGTGCTTTTGAAGGGTGGGACTGAACACGACACAAAGATTTTGATTCAACAGTTTTTATTGTTTAAAGTCCAGTGGACTGTGCAGAGCCACATCAAGACTATTTCAAAATGTGCACAACATCTGGTTTGGGAAAAAATGCTGGAAAAGAAACTTAAGTACACATATCAATGCACGCGCATAATCCAAGATACCCCTGGTGCTGACCATTCTGTCCAATTTATCACCAGAGGGTTTGAAAAAAAACCCCACAATGTGGACATAACTAAGAAACACTAAAGCACACATTAAAATGGAAGAAATATGTTTATAGGAAGAAATGACAAAGCAAAGGAACAAAAAAAAAGAAGTGACAGAAAAGAGGAAATTTCTAGCACAGAATTTCCAGAAGGTGGGTTTGAGGATTCAAGTTCAAGTTCATATTGCTTATAGCCCAGCCGACTACTAGAGCCATATCAGGGCTAACACCAAGCCAAAAACGACAAGCCGATTAAGATAAAAGACAAGTCAGAAGGTGGGGATACCGTTTGTACTGAAAGTCACCGCCATCCCCACGACAGAAGTCAAGAGCTCTATCAAAACAGTCAGCCCGCGAAAAGAAACTACCTCATTGGGGGATCGAACCCACGACCTCCGAGTCAGCAGCATGACAAAAAAAAAAACAACCCACCAAAACCCCCAAAATGAATTAACAGGTCAATACTTGGCTGACTACTTTATTTTGTTGTTGTTGTTGTTATTGTTTAGAGCCCAGCGGATTGCGTAGAGCCATATCAAGGTTATAACCATTTCAAAGCGCATATAAAATTTCAACAGGAAAAAAATCAATGCATTCGCGCACATAATCAAAGGACGTACCCCCGGTGTTCACCACTCCATCCAATTCATCAAACACAGGATTTTAAAAATACACCTGAATACAAATTTAAGCACTACCTAAGGACACCAAAACATCTATAAAAACGGGCATGAATTACCTAAAATTGCCTCCGCATATCTCACCTCCCTAGAACCAAAAATGCAATAAACACATGTACCCAGTTATCAATCCTAACAAAAAGTATGTAAGACTTTATCAAACACATACAGGTGAAAGGATCAGCAAGGCAGAAAATGACAGGAAAAAATGACAGAAAGCAAGGGAGGAAGAAAGAAAACAGTGACAGAAATTTCTATCACAGAATTTCCAGAGGGCAGGGATGTTATTTATACTGAAAAAGCCCCGACATCCCCATGGGGGTGACTGACCACTAAACTGTACACAAGTCTACTCCAATGCTGTAGATGAATTTCATGATCGAGTGTGCGGCCTGATAATTGGTGGTTTTGTTCTTTTTTTCCATGCTGAGAGATAAAAGATAAAAGATAAAAAAAAAGAAGAGAAGAGAAGAGAAAAAAAAGATAAGAAAAAAAGATAAGAGTAGTAGAGACATCAGGGAAGTCAATCAAAAACATCCTCCAGCGATCCCACCCGTTTCCCAACAGAAAATGTAATGACCAACAAAATTGTATGGTATGTGCAGGGAGTGAGAAGGGGGATGCAGGGCAAACAATATCACATATCAAATAGTGTGTGATAAATGTAAATCTGTTTACTATGGAGAGACCGCCCGTAATGGCTACAGTAGGGGGTTAGAACACATGGCAGCCTATAAGAACAAAGATAATGACTCAGTCCTCTATAGACATGTTAATACTACACACAAACATGAAGAAAACACACCTGAGTTTGTGATGACAGTGACAGGCAAACATAAAAGTGCTTTGGACCGACAAATCAGTGAAGCAGTCCAAATACACAACGCCCCAAGTAACCTACTGATGAACAGAAAATCAGAATGGGGTCACACACGGATAGTGAGAAGTGTTCTCACTACTGAATAGTTCTACAACAAGCCTCTGCCCACCAGTCTGACGAGGGTTCGCTGAACCGATCAGGCCTAACAAAAAGTAAGTGAAATTCCTTGATGGATAATATTCGTTTAGGCGTGATATGTGTAAATTATAATAAGATTGTGCCTATTATAATTTCTCAAAAACAATGGTCATAAGTTGTTTTTTTTTGTTGCTATGATTTGTACGTGTTTGTGTACCGTTTTAATTGATTGTGTACATGCCTAGGGATTTTCACTCTACTGTAATGATGTAAGCGTCCAACGATAATTTTTGGCAATAAACAGTTTTCTATCAATAAAGATAATTTTTGGCAATAAACAGTTTTCTATCAATAAAGATAATTTTTGGCAATAAAGTTTTCTATCAATAAAGATAATTTTTGGCAATAAACAGTTTTCTATCAATAAAGATAATTTTTGGCAATAAACAGTTTTCTATCAATAAACAGTTTTGTTTTTCAAACGGACGCTGACGTTAACATCCGGCCATTCCAATCTTATGGTTGTCAAATAATATGAACCAAAACCGAAAGTTCGTTTCATAAAAAAAAAATCTCTCTCTCTCTCTCTCACACACACACACACACAAAGTGCGCGCGCGTGCGGGCCCTCCACATTCAAGAAAAGTACTTTTTCAACTCATAAAAGAAAAGAAAAAAAAGGAAACTGTCGCATGTTAACAGTAATGGTTATTTCATAGCGACTTTTACACATGATACAACAGAGCTAAATCACATGTGGACTACACTGACAGATACTGAGAGAGAGAGAGAGAGAGAGAGAGGAAAAGAAAAAGAAAAAGAAAAAAAAGAAAGAAAAGAAAAGAACATACCATGAAAACAATGAAAATATTATTCACACGTCACTCACCGATCTTACGGCTATTTAAAGGGTGGCGGGGAACTTTCAATTTCCTGTTTTCGACTGTGATGGTGTAGTGGTTATATCAAGCTTGAAATCTGTCCTTTCTTTCTTAACTATAGTAGACAGTCAACCTTCACTCTACTGTCTGTTTAATTGACATGCTATTATCCAGCATCAACTTTGACAATAAAGTTATTTACTATTATTAATTAAACAATGCTTTATTTTCAAAACAGAAAATGGATATTAAGGTGAGGTCATTTCAGTCTCCTAAATGGAAAATGACGACAGAAAAAAATCAAAACTTGTTTCATAAACAGATCCTAATCCCACGTCGGGAGTTGTCAACTAACGCGCGTAGTACAATTAGCGCGCATGTTTCCTGTATACAAATAGCGCGCATGTCTCGTATACAAATAGCGCGCGCAGAGAGAGAGACAGAGTTTTCGACAACAAGCTTTCCGAAGAAAAAAAATAATCTGTGACCTCGATTCAATTTCCAGTCTCGTATACAAATAGCACGCATGCCACGTATACAATTACTTCGCGCAGAGAGAGAGAGAGAGAGTTTCCTTCCGTGAACACTTATCAGATTCTTGACTCGACAACCAGCTTTCCGAAGAAAAAAAAAATCTGTGAGCTCGATTCAATTTCCAGTCTCTGGATTCAGCTGCTGTTTCAACCTCGAACAGAACACAATGGACGCTTCGCTTACAAACCAGGGACGGCCTTGCCTTCTGTACGAAGGTTTTCGTTTCAGACTGGACCGTGTGACGAAGTCAACAAAGCTGTGGAGATGTACGAAGCGAGCATGCCAAGCGCGGTGCAAGACACAACTTGATGGCAGTTTCATTTCCTTCACAAACCAGCACAATCATGAAGAAAACTCTTTAAGATCGATAGAGGCGCACAAGCTCAGACAAGGATGCAAAAGGAGAGCCGCTGACGATTTACTTGAGAGACCTTCAAAAATCATCGGGCTAGAGTTGCAGAACGGAACGGCGGAGGAAGGGGACATGCTTCCCAATGACATGATTGGCATCCGTCGGGCTGTCTACCGGGAGCGGAGAAAGAGGACGCCAAAGCTACCCAAGAACAGGGAAGAGACACACAAATGTTTGCGTGACTATGTTCTAGAATCTTCGAGGGGCGAAGCCATGATCCAAGTGAATGACGAAGACTCTGGCATCATCGTCTTCACCACACGAACAAACCTGGAATTCTTGTGTAATGAAGACGTGCCTCTTTTTGGCGATGGCACTTTCAATTACTGTCCAAACTTCTTTCTGCAGCTCTACACCCTCCATGGTTTTAAGAACGGTCAGCACATCCCCTGTGTTTTCAGTTTGCAGCCAAATAAGTCAAAAGACACGTACCTCACCATGTTCAGGCATCTGAAACGAGTCTGTACAACGTATGGTCTGGATCTGAACGTCGCCAGCATTCATCTGGATTTTGAAGATGCGATGCATCAGGCTGTGAAAGAATCATGGCCAATCGCGATCGTCAAATGCTGCAAGTTTCATCTTGGGCAGGCGTGGCTGCGTAAGATCCAAGCACTAGGACTCTCTGATGAGTACAAGACGCACGAAACGGAGACAAGCGCTTGGCTCAAGTCATTTTTCGGACTCAGCTTCCTTCCCCCTGCAGATGTCTCAGACGCCTTCGCATTCCACATACTAGCAGATGCACCAGAAGGAAGGAAAGTGGAACAGTTCGCCGATTACGTGCTGCAGACCTACGTGGCACCAGAGGCCAAGTTCCCGCCGGATATGTGGGCAGACCCAGATTTGGAGTCACACCGGACAACAAATGCCTGTGAGGCCTTCCATAGGCATCTGGGGGACACTTTCTATCACCCACATCCACCCATCTATCATTTCATGGAACATTTGAAGCGCTTTCAAGTGCAAATCTACATTAAACTGAATGCGGCCATAACGGGCGTGACTGTGCCAGTGCCAAGGCAACGACGCCTCAGACTGCAAGAGATGCATGAAACTCGAGAACGCTTCCAGCGACAGGAGCTCACCACAGAGGAGTACATCAAGCGAATGGCCTACAAGGTGCTTCCAAGACTACTCTAAAGAACTTGTACAGAAAGTCTTACTTCCCTGTGCACCTGTGATTATGACGTCTTCTCCTCTATTTTATATATTTTTAAGCCTGTTTTATTTCGTTTTATAAAGATGTGGAGACTTTTACAATTTAAAAAAAAAAAAATCCTGCTAGAAATCCTACTTCCACCTCCCCGTGGTGAGCAGGGGGCATTGGCAGACGGAAGGGGTGCGCTCTCTCTCTCTCTCTCTCTCTCTGTACGCGCTATTTGTATACGCGACATGCGCGTTATTTGTATACAGGACGTGCGCGCTATTTGTATAAGAAAAACGTACGCGCTATTTGTATTTGCGCGCTAATTGATGCCTCTCCCCACGTCATCTCATTACACCCCACACACACACACACACACACACACACACACACACACACACACACACACACACCACTCCCATGTCAACAAGAGTACTTTCCCATTTATACAGCATTCTATTCATACAATACTGAATTTATACAACAATGAAAAATAACACGAATGAAAAATAAGAGTCGCACGTCAACAGCAATGGTTATTTCATGGCGACTTTTACATCTAACAAAACAGCTGAATCAATGTGGACCATCATCTGTCCTTTCTTCTGTCCTGTAGTGGACAGTCATACTTCACTCTACTGTCATGGTGTTAGCATCCATCGTCCATTTTGACAACAAACACAGTTCTCTGTCAATAAATGTCGGATAAGTTCAGTCTTATGGGTGTGAAATAACATCGACAAAAAACAAACAAAAAACTTTCCAAGACCTTAATCGTACATTATTTTATGGGGGATATACACACACACGCACACACACACAAGTAAATATGCGCGCGCACGCTTGCACACATAGATAAGCACATGCATACACGCGGAGAGGAGGAGAGCAGAAAGCGCAGATGAGAAAAGGGCTCTTCGCAAGCAACGTTCCAGAAACCAGACAATAGCGACTCAGTTTGTATGTGGCAGATGTGACAGAGATTGCCACTCAAGAATCGGCCTGCACAGCCACAGCAGAAAGTGCACGTCATGACCACAACGCCTCCTGGTGCAGACTATCATCTCCTGAGATGTAAAGAAGCCGACGACACGCACTGACGTACATGTACATTATGAGACTAGACGTTAAAAGTTATTGTTATTGGGTTGTCGAGCCGTATCAGGTCTATAACCAATTCAACTTACACACAATACAGTAGCAGGGAAAACAGGAAAAAAAAAAAAAAGTACACACGTCAATACATTTCGCGCACATAATCTAAGACATGCCCTGGCGTTAACCACTCTGTCCAATTCATCGCACAGGGGATTTTAAAAAACATACCTGAATACAAATCTAAACATAACTAAGGACACTAAAACATATATAAAAACGGGTCTAACTTACCTAAAATTGCTTCCGAATATTTCATAACCCTAGAGCTGAAAAATGCACTTAACATGTAGCCAATTATCAATCCTACGAGAAAATACGTAAAACTTTTTCAAAACACATACAGGTGAATGGACCAGCGAGGCAAAAAATAAGAAATGACAGAAAATAAAGAAGGAAGAAAGAAACAAAGAGAGTGACAGAAAAGAGGAAATTTCTAGCACAGAATGTCCAGAAGATGTGGATACTATTTATACTGAAAGAGCCCCCGGCATCCCCATGGGGGGAGACGTTAAAAGCAATATCAAAGAAACACTCACGTGCACGTACAAACTGGGCTTTAGACCTTAACTTCAAGTCAATTCAATGGCAATCTGGAGAAGATTAACGTTTAATTAAAAAATAAATTTAATAAAATCTTGACATTCATGCCTTGTTCATTACGGTTAAATCACAGAACACCCACCCAACTAGATACACAGGCGTGCACGCAAGCATTCACACATTCTTAGCAACTACACACACACATACAGGCAGCCGAGATGTGGTTTCTCAGAAGAATGTTGAGAGTACCATGGACAGCAAAGAAAACAAACGAGACAGTCTTGATGGAGGCAGACACAAGTAGATCACTCATAAGGAAGATTAGGAAAAGGCAAGCAACATTTATAGGCCATTTTATGAGGAAGGGGGATTTGGAGCACCTGGTCACAACGGGAAAGCTGGAGGGAAAGAGAGCACCGGGTAGACCCAGGGAGAGAATGCTGGACGGACTTGCAAGGTGGCTGAGGATGAAGAGGGTGGGGGAGATGCTGGGGGCAACGAGAGATAGAGATGGTTGGAAGTCCATGGTCGCCAACGCCATGCGGCAGGGCACCTGATGATGATGATGATGATGACACACACACACACACACACACCTACACGAACATGTTCACGCACGCATACTCTTATTCACTCTAACAACTACATACGCAAACATACACAGGCGCACACATATGTACAGTACACATCCTTATCAACCATATGTTCGTGGGTTCACACTCGCAGACACACATTTAACAACCATATCTAACCATATTCAAGCATACACGCACGCACACCCACGCACGCTTACCAGCTATATGCTCATACATATACACGTGCGCGCGTGTGCGTGTGCCTGAGTGCCTGCGTGCGTGCACACATACACTCACACTCGCACGCACTCACACACACACACACACTCAAACACATACACGCACTTTATCTGCCCCCCTTCGCATTCAACAAAACTACTTTTCAACTAAAATGAAAAAAGAATATAAAAGGAAACACTCAATCTACCCACCAGTCAACAAGAATGGTTATTTCATAGCGATGTTTATATATATCACACAGCCAAGTCACAAGTGGACCACACTGGTGATCTCTATGTAAAAAAAATAAATAAATAAAATAAATTAATAACTGAAATATTAATCCCATTTCGCTCACTGATCTTATGGCAGTTCAAAGGGGGTGGGTGTGTTTCAGAAAAACTAAATCACCTGTGATTGACAGTGATGGTGTAGTGGTTATTATCATAGGGTTCAAATCTGTCTTTTCTTTCTTCCCTATAGTGGACAGTCATAATTCACTCTACTATTTAACTGACATGCTGTTAGTATCCAGCATCCACTTTGACAATAAACAATGGATTTTCTCCATTAAACAATGGGTTTTTGTTTTCAAAACGGACAGTGGATACTAACGTAAGGTCAATTCAATCTTTTGAATGGAAAAAAAGGGTAAAACCGTTACATTAAAACAGATAATCCACATCATATCATGGGACACACACACACACACACACACACACACACACACACACACACACACACAAACAAGAGTTCTTTTCCATGTATACAACATTCTTTCATACAATAAAAAATAAAGCAAAAAAAAAAAAAAGAGTAGCACGTCAACAGCAATGGTTATTTCATGGCCACTTTTACATATAACAAAACAGTTGAATCAATGTGGACCATCATCTGTCCTTTCTTGTCCTATAGTGGACAGTCATACTTCACTCTACTGTCATGGTGTTAGCGTCCAACGACCATTTTGACAACAAACACAGTTCTCTATCAGTAAACAGTTTTCTTGTCATAATGGACGTTGACGCTAACATCAAGTCAATTCAATCTTACGTTTGTAAAATATCTTAGAATGTTATTCTTTAAAGCCAGCCGACTGTGCAGAGCCATATCAGGGCTATAAACGTTTCAAAACGTACACAAAATTTTAACAGGAAAAAAAGAAAAAATATTAACTACACATATCAAAGCATTGACACACATAATCTAAAGACATGTCCCTACAGTTGGCCACTCCATCCAATTCAATTTATCACACACATAATCTAAAGACATGTCCCTACAGTTGGCCACTCCATCCAATTCAATTTATCACACACATAATCTAAAGACATGCCCCTACAGTTGGCCACTCCATCCAATTCAATTTATCACACACATAATCTAAAGACATGCCCCTACCGTTGGCCACTCCATCCAATTCAATTTATCACACACATAATCTAAAGACATGCCCCTACAGTTGGCCACTCCATCCAATTCA